>PVJX010002496.1:0-127451 GCA_004027295.1 Dolichotis patagonum | reverse complement strand
CCATTCCTCAGTTGATGGGCACTTAGGTTGTTTCCAAGATCTGGCTATTACAAATTGTGCTGCTATAAACATGGGTGCACATAAATCACTGTGGTACGATGTTTTCAGTTCTTCTGGAAATATGCCTAGAAGCGGAATAGCTGGGTCAAATGGGACTTCCATACCCAGCTTTTTGAGGAATCTCCAGACTGACCTCCACTAAATTAATCTTAAAACCATCTTCTAATTGTGCTGTTCTCCAGCCGTCAGATTCTTTGCCTTCATTGGTCTTGGCTTTCCATTGGAGCAATAGATAAGCACTGTGTGAACTCCAATGCAGGAAGTACAGTGCAGTGCAAAAAATGAAGAATTACAATGTCAATCAACCTAATTGACACTAAAATCTGAAGCTGAATTGGGTCAGAGGCTGAGCCAATCTTTCTTTCAATAAATGAGGCTTTCAATTGGCAGTGATTTCTAGCTCCATTTCTTAGATCTACTGAAAGGCACTCTTGGGAGAGTTGATTCTTTACTATTTTGTCTCCTTTGACTGATTTGACTTTCCCTCTACAGTAGCTTAGTAATGTCCTTTATTAACATCTTCTGCCTCTTATGTCCACGTAAATATAGTACAGCCTTCATTATGTACATTCAGTATTATTCCTCTGTATAAAGACTCATCTAGAATCAAATATATTACCTCACCCAATGTTGTCCAAACTTTCCTAATGAAACATGTTTCTGAAATAATGTTGAAAGCACAGATCCTTGGGCTCTAGAACCCATGCCAATCCATGATTCATGGTCTACATAGTTACCATGCAGCGAATTCTCACTGTTGAGAACCTATTATCATCAGATCTGCTCTTTCTGCTCCATCTTCTGTGCAGGCTGTGACACCTGGGGGAAACGTCACTCATCTTCCTTATTTGTCTTGTTGCTAAGATAAAATACCCACCATTCAAAGTTAAAGGAAGAACGATTAATTTCAACTCATATTTGATAGACAGTTAGGCCCAAAATTGGTTAGCTCCAAGGCAGGAGGATACCGCCCAGAGGACTCACAGATAAGACATCGTACATGGTATGGTAGGTAGAAGGCAGCAAGCAGTGAAGTAATATAAGCATCAGTAGCAGTAGCCTGCCTCTCCCTTTTATTGCTTTCAAAGTACCTGCCCTTTGGGTGGTGCCACCCACACCCAGGGTAGTCCTTCCCATTATTCACATTCAGAACTATGCCAAACCAGCCAGTGAACTAATTTAATAAACACCTTTGATCCCAGCATCACATACCCTAGATCCAGCCATGCCTGAAAAGCTCTACCTATGGCTGCACAAGGACTGGGGGGACATCTAGACATGAACTGTAACACCACTCAACCAAATTTTATCAACTGAATGAATGAGTAAATGTTGTAGCCATGGTAACAGTAAGGGGCCAATATACTCCTCCAGCAACCAATAAAGAGTTAGTCCTCAAAGTTTGAAAAGATTACCTCTGCAAGAGTCTTGAATTACTACCTCATTCTCATTATGTTGTTCTAGTTGAGGTCATCTCTATCACTTCAAAAGTAATCCCATAGTTCTTTAATTAACCTTCTTTAGGACATGTCTCATTGTTTACCCAACCCTTAAAGTTCTACAAATGAAATCTTTCAAAAACACAGATCATTATATGGCTTAAAAAATCTTTCAACAGTGGACCCCTCCCATCAAATCTATAGGAGTATTTCCAGTGCTTAGAACCTGGCATAAAACTGGTCCCTAGAATATATGGGGAAGTATTTGTACTTCAAGCCCTTCAAAATCATCTGTAATCCCAGCATTCTGGAGGGCTGAAAATGGAGAATCACAAGTTCAAGGCCAGCTTAGGCAATTTAGTGACTTACAGCTTGTCTCAAAGATATATATATATATATCCTGGCCAGAGCAACCTCACATTTCTGTTTCACTTTCATTCTCCATCATCATTTGCTTCCAAGCCCTCAACAGCCCTTGCAGAAGCCTATATCCTACTCTCTGCATTTCCTTCAACAATCAAGTCATTTAGTCCGTCTGTCTTTTTGTGTAGGCTCTTACCTCCGCCCCATACACCTATTCTTTTCCCTCATTCTCATCCCTTACCTCACAAGAAAATCCCATTCTTATCTTCTGTTTTCCTTCAAATTTTCCATAAAGTTTCCTAAGTCTCTGTGGCCAATGATAATGTATTGGTAGGTCTACCTGAGTCCAGATAGAGGTCCTTATATGAGTCCTGACTATTTTATTTCCTTTGTGGTACTCTGAGATTCCATACATACAGTGGTATAGGGCTAACCAGATTCCTGAAGAACTCTGGGGCTTGAACCCATAAGATTATCTTGATTTATCTTGGGGCCACCGGGCCAGATGGTGCCAGGAGGGTGGCTAAGTGAATGTATTTTTTCTGCCAGTCAAGACCACTTTGATCATATCATCTCAAAACAGAGCTGACACTCTGATTTTGTATGGCTCCTAAGGCAGACAGAAGAGTTTAAAACTCCAGGATATCTAATTATAATTTAACTAAGTAAAATAAGACATGATTGGAAGATGTTTTATTCTACATGTGCACTGTAGACCTCTGATCTATAAGTTTAACATGATCAATAAACAAATTATTCTTCACACTTGCCTTTGTACTCCAGGTAGGATTTATATTTGTGGTTATCATCCCTTATATTAGTCACTTCACCACTGCTGGAACATAATATCTTAAAGAAGGAGAGGTTTATTTGGCTTATAATTCAACAGTTCAAAGTTGGCTGGTTCCAAGGCACAAACAGCGTGGCAGAGAGGCATAGAACAGGAACTGATGTCAGCAGAAAGCAGAGAGAGAAGGGAGTAGCCCAGAACAAGAATACACTCTTCCAAGTTATGCCCGTGTTGACCCACCTCCAGCTAGGCCCTACCCTCTAACTGCACATTCAGCTACTGAATGCTCCAAGATACAAACAATATATATAGTTCCCAAAAAGTCATAGTATTTTAACTAATCATATTAACATTGCATTTTTACTATTTTCTCATGATGAGAGCTATAACTTTAGACAGAAATGGTAAAAATTAAATAGTACAAAAGAAAAAATACAAAGATAAATTTCCTGCACCAGAGCAAATTATCTGTAGACACTGAAAATAACTTCCCATACCTTAATTACATAAGAGTTATATAATTAATTACATAATAATTTCCCATATGTTAATTACAAAAGACATATGCACAATTTTTAAAAAAAAACTTCTATGTTTGGTCTTTGACTTTTATGATGGTGCTTTAAATTAACTAATTATGTGCAAAGTTTTTTGTTCTTCTTTTGATCTTTAGTCTCATGCAACTTACGGGCCACCTTGGTGGCCATACTACGTGCTGAACAACTTATGTGCACAAGCTACTTTTACCTTCACAGCAACCACAATAACCCAGGTGTTCTATTATTATGTATGAAGTTAAACACAGAAAAGCTAAGCAATTTGCCCATGCAAACAGTCAGTAAATTGTTGAGCTGAAAATCAGGAAGACTTGATCTTGATGTGGAGATCAATCTTAGAAAACCATACAAATCAATCCAACTTAAACTGTGTTTCCTAGATACAGCGTTACCCTTACTCTTGTGGATATTATTATTACTACAATCACTATATCTACTGAAGTAATTGCTGAATGTTAGTTATATTCCAGACTGTTTTGAGACTTTAATGCACATCATCCTTTAGATAATTCAATACCATTACAGGGTTCCAACAGGTAATATTTCCATTGCACAGACAGAAAAATTGAGGGCACAGAGTGGATAGATAGCTAAATCACGATTACTAAGCTGACAGTAAACATGTCTCCAAGACTCTGGTGTCTTTGCAAATCAGAACAAATTTGGAGTTTGGAACTTTTAACCTATATTTTTGAACTACTTTAAGACTTAGACATAAAACATCACAAACCACATTTTAAGATTGGAATTGAGCTGGTATTTTTCTCTCCGGTCTGGTGATCCTTTCAACTTACTTTCACATGGATTGGTATAATCCATAGGTTTAGCATTGTCAGTTCTACTGCTACCTCTGGTTGTTGTAGACACAGCTTTACTGAAAAGATAACTGTGCAAAGAAACAGCTTTACCGCTGGTGGTGGAGTCAGAGGAGAGAGCCATGGCTTCAAAGGCCACCAAGCACAGGCAGCATGAAACAAGAAATTTATTTTAATTCAAACATATGAAAGCATGCATCCCTGAGAAAGTCATTCCTGTTATGATATATATGTGTGTGTAAATATATGTATATCCATCTCATTTTTTTAACATTGACTTTTTATTAATATTATATACCTATTTCTGTGTAACAGTGGAGAATTTTAATAAGTGGAAATGTGTATTCGGACATAGCGTGGAAATAAAGAATATATCAAATGTCACATCCACCATCAATATCTTGGCCTAAATACAAATACAACAAAATGGCAAATATCTGGCCAAAACTCAGAAACAGTGCTCAAGTAATCAAGCAGGTGAAACTAGTCAGAAAAATTTAGAAAATTTACAATTTTCATTCAGCTGTCTATCACTATACTTCTTATCATTTAAAGTTTTTCCCTTAATACATTAACAAAAATTTTGCTCTTCTCAGACTCTAAGCAATAGCATACCTACAAAAAGCTCACATAAAAATCTGATGACTTACAGACTTACTAGTGAACAGATTTATCTTCTAATTCTCATTCAGAGCAAAAATGCAGATTCATTTTCCCCATCAACTCCTTGTTTTATTTCAAGATTCCACTGATCATTTGCAAATGCTGGAAAGCCTCTTTATCCTACTCTATGCCTCATCCCAGGTGACCAAACTTTGCATTTGGATTTTTAAATGGCCAGATAGATGCACTCTAATGAGAAAACAAAGAAACAGGTTTGTAACCTGGTATATTATGGCCCCAGGTTCAAAGCAGGAGAAGCAGCCCAGACACCAGCCTTTGTTTCTGACTTATGCAGAAGAACTCCAGCATTTTCTAGGACTAAACAATGCATAATATGGGGGGGGGGTGCAAGAAAGAGACAGGAAGAAAATGAATTAAAACAAAGCAAAACTCTTGGGATGGCTATGCTGCAGGGTATTTTCCCAGAGTTCTGTCCAAGAATAATCTAGTAAAAATGCGGACAGAGAACCACCGACCCCAGCTTTCCCTGCGAACATATGCAGCTCTGATCAGTCTGGTATTTCAAGAAAAACAAGGTCCTGAACCTGAGTCCTCAGACACATAACAAAGCGCACTTCACAGCTGTGATGCGCAGCGTTGATCGGCTCGGAGGCCTGAGTGGGTCTCCAGACAATGCCTCCTTTATCACCCAGAGGACAAATATCTAGACAGCAATATTTTCTGCTTGAATGCTTCAAGCAGCTCGTGCAACTCCTGACTGAAAGGGAAAACTGAGCTCTGAGTGTTTGCTGAGTGATTATTTTAATTTACTACTTGATGTAAATCTAAATGAACTGACACCCAGCTCAAGGTGGACAGAAAACAATCATTGCCAACGATGGGAGACTGCCAGAAAAAGGGGGTTGTGGGAGAGGGGGTGATGTTACACAGGAGCTCGGGTTTAGCCCAGGTTTACCCAAGTTTTGCAGTGGCATTGTAATAGATAGCCGGGCGGCCTCCGCATTCCGTTCCCTTCTCTCAATTACCATAATAAGTTCGGTAATTTTGTGCTGTTTATTTATCAGGCGAGGATAACAAAGGAGGCTGGGGAAGTCTGTTCTGGAGACACCGTGACAAAGCACCAGACAGAAGGCAGTCACATGCGGGGAGAGGAGCAGAGACAGCACTTCTCAGGCACCTGATTATCCTTCCTGAGCACTGAGAAGCAAAAATGATTCTTAGGAAAAACAATCGAAAATGCAGCACAAGCTAAGCAGACAAGAGCATGGGATAAGGTGGAGACTGGGGAAACTGAAGGGAAACCAGCCTGATGAAGTTTTAATTCCTTATTAACAAAAGTAAACAAAAACCGCACAAAAAAGGAAAATCTCTATTTGCTTCACGTCAATTATTTGTGCGTACTCACTGGTAAGGATAAACTGTTTCTTTAAAGGCCTGTTTGGCTAATCTCCACCTCCTCCCTTTTATCTGTGACCCTAGTTTCTTAGAGCTGGAAGTTCATTAGATATGGTGAATATTTCTCAGAAACTCAATGGGAAAAATCATAGCTGTGCCTGGTGAAAATGAACATCAGATTTCTCTGTGGTGCTTGTATTATACAAAGCATCTTTTTAGCTCTTGTTCCTCCCTCTCCTCTACCTTTTATTTATTTATTTTTTTTCAGCTCATGAAACACTGCACCAGTCATTGGACTAAGATATAGATTCCTGATATCAGGTTTGTCTCTTCTCTGTAAAAAAGACTTTAATTTCAGCCATGTCTGCCTAACATCTGCAAAAACTGGCAATGTTTGCTAATGAGCATAATCCCTGTTATTTGTGGCACTGTAATAAATGGCGCAGGGTATGTATATAAATCCCCAGGCATGATTCTGAAAATATGCCCAATAGAGGAACAATATATCACTGCATTTTTCCACACTCACAATATGGAGCCAAGTTATAGTTCCTATCTTTTTGTTTGTCCTTAACTATCAAATTAAGAATGATCTATCTGTATAGATATGAACATGTATATATTAACATTAACTTCAGTAAAATATATATATTACATATATAGTATATGTATTCATATATAATGAATTTATATCTTCATGCATCTATTTAGTGAATGCAATATTAACATACTTGCATCTGTCAGGCATAATTGAAAAATACCTATTTCTCATGGATCTAGGTCTCTGCCTTCCTATGAGAAGAATTAGAATTCCTTGTAATACCCTTAGACACCACCATGATGGCCACCATAGGTGAAACATAAAGAAAATACCAGCAGAGTGGGTTTTCCACTTTTATTTTTATCTTTTTTATATTGATGTTGTCAAAACTGAGTAAGATTTTATTTCCAGGAAGATATCACAGAATTTGCTTTAATTTTTTTTTTTTTTTTGCAAAAGAGAATAGGTAGCTTCTTTGAAAATCATCATCCTAGGTTGTGTTTAAAAGACTAAGTGAAAAGAAAAGGAAGAAAACCCAATCATCTTTCCAGATGCTGTCACTATTGGATGTCTGATACTGTGACTGATACATGTGTCACAAAGCTACAGTCTTTCTAGCATCTCCTAGTGCTTCTTGTTCTCTGGCTATCTATAGCTGTACATGTAAATTATATATATATGTAATCTATCACCAGAAAGGCACCAAAGCAACCCTTTAGGATAACTCAACATAATTCCACCATGGTCTTATATATATATATATATATATATATATATATATATATATATATATATTAGTTACCCTTTGGGATAACTCAAAGTGTAATATATTAGGATATATATATATATATATATATATATATATAACCATAGTGGAATTATATTGAATTATCCCAAAGAGTTGTTTTGGTGCCTTTTGGGTGATAGATTACTTGTATATAATACTATCTCAATTAACAAATTATAGGTGACTGGTACCATTAGGTGCTGAGAATACAGAGGTGATTATTGTAGGTTCCGAGAGCTCAAGTCAAGGGGGTAAATTTATGAATCTTTGTTTTCTCTGGGAAGAACAGATAACTGATTGAATTTTTGCCACACAGATTGTGGTCAGATATGTAAGCCTTTTCTGTGATCCAGAAATGTCACGAATTGTCCTCTGTGCCTATCTAAGAAAAGTCCCATTTCACAGAAGCACTCCACTGTCAGCAAGGTTCCAATATGCTTCTCTCCCTACAATATCACATCAAATTAGCCTGCAATGCATGCAACTTGCAGAAACTAGTCACAATTTCTTAACATGTTTCTTTTTATAGGTTAATTGATGCTTAGACCTCAGAGTAGTCTTTTAGAAGAAATATATATTTCTCCTGCTTTTTTAGTGGATGAAAAAGTTGACTTAAAACATGGTCTTTAATACTGTCAACAGTTCCTGAAAAAGAAATTATTCTCTTGACATATGGCTTCATCGGATGGTGGCTTACAGACACGAGGTAGCAGAAAAGAAAAGGGCTGATTTGATTGAATAATACCAGAGAATGTATTTGATTGAATAATCAAAATAAGAATTTTCTAGGTTATCATTCCTCACTTATACCAACTTGGACAAGCCCAAGCAGGGACTTTAATAGGCTTTCAAAATAACTCTTTCATAATACAGTAGACCATACAATAGTGTTTAGAATATTTTATTTCCATAATAAACCCTCATTAAGTATATTTATCTAATGATATGACAGAACTGAAGAAAAAGAATATAAAAAATATGTGCATGTGTTAAACATTAGCTTTTGCAGTAGATTTATAAATAAATTACAGATAATTTGTAGAATCATGCCATATTTATAATTGCATGTTTAAAGCAATCTTCTTATGGTAATTGCATTGTATGGCCGACTCTAAGAGGGGAAAATTACAAATTTATATTTCCAGAGTTTACTGAGATGTGCTGTCTTTTACAGGTAAAAGTGTATTGTGTAAAATTCAGAATGGAAAATGAAGCTCCTATTTCAGCATGACTCACACCACATTGCTACATGCTCAGAAGTCTCAGCATAAAAAATTAGGTGTAAACTATTTCACAAAGAGGTCATTGCTTAAATTCCAAACTAATTTTCAAACAAAGCTGCTACAAAAGAATCAATAAACTTCGTTTGACAAAGCAAAACTCTGTTGGTGCCTACAGGATGAATGACACAGGGTTTCTCCATTGCGGAAATGAGGGATTTAAAGCACATAGGCATCTTCCAATACATGTGGTCCTCATACTTCCTTTTGGAGTTATTTCAATATAAGAAACAAGTGTAAGGCTGAAAAATTCCTGAGGGGCCAAAAAAGCCAAAGTCATCATCCTCAAATGCATTATTTATTGCAAGGGTGTCTCTTCTGGACACCTTAGACAGGAATATTTAAGTAAATTAACCTGCCTTTGTGTTGAGAAAATAAAGCGCATTACGTTGTCCACTTCTAAGTTCATAGCACGACCTTGTGGGATGGGTTGAATTTCAGGTTAATCCATACTTTCAGATGAGAACACTGATGGTTAGTGATATAAATGAATGAATTATTATTTATTCAACAAATATTGATGTTTATTATTTCAGGCACTGCTCCAGGTTTTGGGAAAATTGTGAACAAAATGTTCCTGCTCTCAAAGAATTTATGCTTTTAGTTTTGCTTACAAAAACTAAGGTGATTTTTAAAAAGTGTGTCATGTCAAGTGAAAAATGGAGTGATAAAGTGAATGTTTTAAGCATACAGGAAAGGAAGTTTTCGCTGAGAAGGAGACGTGTGAGCAAAGGTCTGAACGAAGTGAGGGAATATGAAGAGATGAGCGATACAACGTTTAAACAGCGCAAAAGCCCACAGCTGGCACTGTAGCTGGAATATCTTAGGACAACAAATGCAGCAGAAAAGAATGTGGAAGGGGAGATGCCATGGGGTATGGGATCTGGGAAGTGGAGGTTATGTCACTTTATAGACAAAGATGAGGTGGCCATAAGGATACGTATGTAAGATTGCAGTGATTAACAATCCCCAAGTATCAGTAGCTGAAAACACCAAAGACATCCTTCTTACCCATATTAGGTCTACTACTGGTAGTTTAGATTCTGAAATGTATCTTCCTGTCATGGAAATGGAAAAGTAGCTCCTGTCAAAAGCATTGCCAGCTATAGCAGGAGGTAGATAAATCTCAGAGAGACCTCCTATCAGCAATTAACGGAGCTGACACATCACTTTCCACAAACATGGACCAGATTTAGTCAAATAACCACATGCAATGATGGTGGGGAAAGGGAGGGGCAGATACAGACAGGAAACACAATTCTATTATGTGTCCAGTAAGGAGAGAGTGATAAATAATGTGCAAATAGCATTAATGCATCTCATAGAGAAAATATTAGATTTTATAAGAAGATGAAAGGCTGTGAGACTGTAAAAATTGTTTTTAGAGGATTATCTGATCTTGTGGAGAGAATCTAGAGTTAGGCTGCATGAGGGAAGCTGAAGTCATAATTAGATCATACAGATGCTTCAAGTGAATGAAAATAGCTCGGGGTAGCATGGCGGTAGTGAGGTGATAAGAGCAGTTGGATTTGGGATTCCTTAGAGTGGTTATGCCCAGTCTCTAGTTGTCTGTTCTAGTCTTGCTTGTTTGTTTGTATTCTGTTCTGTTTTTGAGGCTGAAACCTCAAATACTTAAGCAGGTAGCATCACTGTGGAAACCAGCCTGGTGAAGCAGAGCATAAAGGGATGTAGATATGACTAATGCGGGAGAGACAGAGCATGCCCATAACTGTATGTAAGTTCCTCTGTAATTTACATGCTGCCTAGTTAAAATCAAACTAGTTGGAACAACAAACAAGGAAATTAAACAACCAATTCACTCTCCCTGGGTTTGAAGAATTAAAGTGACACTTTGGAAGATCATGGTAACCCACAAACTTGTGTTGACAAAACACCCATTGACCAGGTAAAATTTCAGTTTTATCAGTGAGTGACAGACTGATTTAACACTTATTCAAAACTCACCATATGATTTCTATTTCAACTGAATTTAATTGGATTGTGTGACTCTTGTGATTTTAGGCTCCAAATACAGGTTGCTAAGCCGTTTTCCCCACTGAGGAAGTTCTGCTGACATTTGATGCAAACAGCTGTCCATGTAAGGAAATTACTTGATGTGCATGAATGTGTGACTCCTGTTTGCCATCAAATGTAGGGTGGAGTGTGGGGGCTGTATTCGCAGCAAGCACTGCATTCAGATGTGGGCCATCTAAGTAACACAGCTTGAGAAGTTTTGGCTCTGTATGTTTCTTAAAGAAGTTACAAATTTGACCTTTTCTGAACATTGAAAGAACTTGTAGAGTTATAACTCTCACTAAGTTCCTGTGTATCCTTGGATGTCGTCAATGACGATTACTCATGCTCAGTAGTGAAGGAAAAGGCCTTGTGGGAAATAATCCATTAAATTCCATCATCAATTTATTTCCTTAATTGCTTCTTCTTCCTTCCTTGTCCTTTTATCTTTTCTTTTTTTTCTTCTTTTCTTCCTCTTGTCTTATATTCTCCCCCTCTCTGCAACTTGTCTGTCTTACTAGGGCATTACTTAGTTCTTATAACATTCAAGACACCATGTTAGGTTCTAGGGACTTTAAACCAATCAGCATAAACAGTGTCCTACTTTTACATAATGTGTATGTAGAATTTTAGAAGTCAGGCTTGCAATACATACTATAATGAATGAACAATATTCACTTTTATGCAAGTATATTTTGACTGTAGTCAAATGGTAGCCACCAAACAAAACAAACAAACAAAAAACTAAAACTAAACAAAAGAATATCATCAGGGCCTTACAATGTTGAGTTAATATTTAGGTTGAATTTGAAAGAACTGTTTTGTATGGTCACACTCTAGGTTGTCAGAGAAAATCATAGGCTCACCATAGTCCAGTCACTACCACCTGTCCTCTTCCCCTGACAAAGTATAGTGCAAATAACATCGCTTCCTGGGACTTCTACAAATATTCTAGGCAACAGCTCTGCCAGCGTTCGTTATACCCTAAGACATGCCAAGGTTCAGTGCAGTGATTCAGGAGGTAACATGAATGACTTGACCTGATCCAAATACTTGTGTACATGTTGTGCAAATTAGAGACTTTTGTGTCAGAGACTTTTATGATAGGAGAAAACTTGCTCTGCATGAATGATTCACATAGGAATTTGGCCACAGTATTTCTTAAATTAACTTTTAGAGCTGAAAACCTAGAATATTCACATAAATTTTCAGTTTTAATCCATTCGAGCAACAGGTATGAAATATTATGTGAGCCCAGAAAAACATGTCGTATCTTTGAACACAACCCCATATTTGATCTGGGCTTCTCCAAAGTGTGGCCCCCTCTCCATCCCATATGTGTTGCTGCTTAACACTGAAGTTTCTGCTGAATGAACCCTGCAGTGTATTTAAGCCCAGTGAGGTGGTGGATTCTGTGAAGCCAGGGTTACATGTCTTCTGCATCCACCAGACAGGTGTTAGTCACTTGGTAGGTTTCTTGGCAGCAGGCAGATCTTCAACACCAGACACCCAGGGTCAAGGCCTTGCTGTACCATGTACCAATTACATGGCTCTGAGCAATGGTCTTAACTCATTTGTGCCTTGGCTTTCTTAACTATAAATGGAGGTTGTAGCATGTATACCTATCCCATAGGGATATGATGAGAATCAAATAAGTTCATATTAGTAAATTAAAATAATGCCAGCAGTATAGTAATGACTTTATAACTCTTTTCAGATAAGTTAAATAAAAATAAACACATAAATAATACGTGTTACATAAAATGTCATCAACTTAACACTTCTAAATTCATTGACTGGTAAGAAATGAAGGAGGAAATGTGTCATTTTTTTCTTTATATATATATATATATATATATATATATATATATATATATAGAACCAAATTTATAACTACATGACCAGAAGACTATTAAAAAATATAAAACTCATTTTTAAATCTGTAGTACTAAAATATTTTTCATATAACTTTTTTCACTGCCATGTTTTCAGATTTTCAAAAATACTCTTGAAAGAAAACTTACAAAGATATGTTAAATATTCTTAAATTTTTAATGCTAAGCCACAGTTATATATGGTTCTAAATAACCAATAAATATCTGGGATACTTAGTTCACTGATTTTTAAAGTTTCTCATTATTTATTTGTTATGTGCTAGTCCATTAAAGCATTTAGTGGTTCCCCATAAATTAGGGCAAATTGATTAACTGCATATTATGCTTTAGTAAAAATATTTTTAGTACCTAAGATTTCTATGTTCTTTTTCACATGGTGCCATCCTGGTAAACAGGCTACATGGAGATATCTCTGTATTTGGAGAATTGGATACTAAAGCTTAATTAAAACTCACTTCTTATTTTAAAAAATGCTTCCTATTCATTTCCTTGTTTACAAAAGAATCATAAAGAAAAAGGAGTAAGAATTTTTTTTTCTCATTCAGGCACTCTGTTAAAAAAAAAGAGTAGTAACTGTTATTTTATTTAATCCTTACAGTATCTCCATTTCTCCTATTTTACAACTCAGAAAACCAGGGTTTGCAAATCCATGTAACAGAATAGCTGTCTAACTTCATGAAGTAAGAAATTTGCACCCAGGATTAGATATGACAAAACCAGAAATATTTTGGAATTTATTTAAGTTCATATATTGGTTTCTTAGTGAGGCACTGATAAATGTTAATCTTTAACATGATCAAACTTATTAATTGAGCAACTGATATATGTCAGGCAGGATTCATTCTCTTGTTCCATTTATTGTATGTTCATACACAGCAAAAGCTAAGAATGTTTAGTTAATAATATACACGGAATATTCTGTCCATAGAGCAATGGATCTCAGAGTGGGGTCCTGGGACAGGAGAGTCAGCAGCATCTGTGTAGTTTTTTAAAGAAATGCAGGTTCTAGGGCCTCTCTTCACACCCGGTCAGTTGGTCTCTGGAGATGAGGCCCAGAAAATGGCTCTGATGCAGAAGAATGGTAAAGAGTTCCCACTGAGAACGACAGAAGTTATAGAGAAGGGCAAGAAGAATCCTGACATACAGGTGTTCATTACAGCCTTTGGTGTGGGCTCATGTAAAGGCCAGCCCATTAGCAAAACAAACTGCAAACCAAGACGAGTAAGAAGCCTCTGGGAAGAGACTTGACTTCTTATGGCCAAGGGTCTTCTCTGAAGATTTCCCAAAGGAAAATACACACCCTAAAATGCAGTATCCCTACCGGGTTCACAGTTCATTTCCTTTCAGAAGGCTTAAGGTTATGAACATATTATTTGAGGTGCAATCTTACTCTGATTTAAAAAGCATACAGGGCCCAGGGATTTAGCTCAGTGACGTAAGCGCCTGCCTGGCAAGTGCAGGGTCATGAGTTCAATTCCTCGTTTTTATTCCAAAAATAAAAATAAAAAATGAAAAAGCATGCATCTCTCTCCCTTATCAAGCACTCTTCCTCTACACACAAAATCTTAATCAGAAATCTATCACCTAACCCATCAGGTCCACCTTCTAGCTGTTCTAGTTTAGTCTTCTTTGCATTGATTTCCTCTTTATTCTCCTACACTTAATGAATCATATGACTAAAACCATACAACCCTTCAAGAGTAAGATATCATTTCCAAATATCCAAGGCAGTCCGAGTTCTCTAACACCACAGCTGAATGGATAGACTTCCTTTCTCATCTCGTTCACATCTAAGCTTGTCTGATTCTTAGAAATGGAGACACGTAGCCATGTAGCAAGCTTATGTGAACTAGGAATCCTCCCTGATCACATCAACTGAGATGATGTCTTGACTAACGGCAAAAGCCACAGGTACGCTCAGGCACCAAGGAGTCTGCTGCGTCAGTGCTCTGAGCAGTAAACCAGATTCATCCCACACATTTCCATGGTCACTGAGCTCAGAACAATCATTTCAAGGGGAAAAAGAGAGAAACAAGAAGACATGAGGTGCGTTTTTATTTTCCCAGATTGCTACTTTGTTTTTGATCATTATTTATATTTCAAAAATGATGAGCATCTTTGGTTTGTGTATTTGGAGCACAAATAGATTATCCGTGGTTTTTCTAGAGGCAGGAAGCTGGTCATGATGAGATGCGGCAGCACCTTGTAGCCTTAAAATGCCCACTTTTAAAGCTCTATTTGGAATGTGGCACATTATAATTGACAGACCTGACAAGCATTCTGGTTTTATGGGCTGCATGTCAGGATTCCTGCCCTATATTTCCATATCACCGAGCACTTGCAGTATGTCCTTGAACTAATTTAAAATCTCCCTGGGTTTCAGGTTCCCCATCTTTGTTGAAGGCCCCACATCGTTTGCCATGTGCTCGCAAGGCTGTTCTTACAGCGGCAGTGTGCCGTCAGGCAGCTCTCTGAGACGCCCTACCTTCTTACCCGTTACGCAGACATCTACTTGCTTGTCACTTGGAGAGAGCAACTCACATTGTACATCTCACCCCCCAAAATAACATTTGAATTGTATCAATCTGTGAAAAAAGATTACCATTGGTATTTTTACAACCACAAACCCAATTTTTCAGTTTTTTTTTTTTTTTTTACCGTTTTGGTTTTGAAGTTTTTTCTCCGTAAATTCTGTGAGTTTAACTCAACAGAGAGAGAATTACAACATAGCTGACTCCAGTACTTCCAATTGATTACTGGCATAAAGAATATCCTTCATAGTGATTTGTGTATTTTAGAAAGAGAACTTTATTTCACATACTGTAGTAGAACAAAACAAAGGGCACATCTTGCTCTAGGTGTAAAGAAGCCGAAAGTAACTGAGGAAGATGATTAGAACATTGTTTCCAACAGGTAGGGAAAAGAACGTCTGAATTTGAGTTTCACTTCTTCCTTTTCCCTGGGCTTTGGAGAGAAATAACCCGCACATGTAATCTTGTCCGCGTTAATTTTACTGCCGTGGTCAAATGCTCCCACCAGAATAAAACTTGTGAGGAGTTTTTTTCTTCATTTGACTTGATACTTAGAGGAATTAGTTCCCTGGTGAGCCAAGGTGAATAGAAGTTAGTTTGGGGAAATGAGAAATGTTCCGAGGAAAGAGAAAGTTTGAGGCAAACATATGGCTGAAATGCTCAAGTCGATTTCGGATCAAGCTGAGAGAGCTGAGATCTGTTGGTTCAGGGATCCAGTTCGCTGCACATTCCTACTGCGTCTGACTACTAATTGCGTCCTATGTTTGTCAATCAAATATTTGCAATTAACAAAAATATTCCCTTAAGAGACGTAAAACAGAGCTGGCAAAGGACCTGGTGCTTTGGTAAATAGAACTGTCTGCACACAGAAAATAAAATAAAAAAATAATAAAATAAAATAAGGCAATAAAATATTCTGTGACTGGTGACCCCGCTAGTCACTCCCATTCAAAACATTAACAAGCAGAATAGGTGGCATGGGGGCTTTTCAAAGGGATTTTGTTCAAAGAAAAGAAACTTTGATCTGTGTCTCTGACCCCTCCTCCACCTCTGATTCTTCAGTCTACAAGTGCATATAGTGGTTTAATTTAACTCTGTGCATAATTTGCCTAAGGATAAAAGTTGATCTAGATTTTTTTTAACTCCAATTTCACAAATGCTCTACTTTCTCCTGCCCCTTCCCCCACTCCTTACAGATTTCAAGAGGGAAGGCTGGAGAGGAAAGTGACTAGAATATTAAGGACTGTCAGATATTCGTAGGAAACTGTAATTTGTATATTGGTTAAAAACGCCAGTAATTTGTTGGGGATTGAAGACCTTCTGTATTCCAGAGTGAAGTCTGGCAGCTGTGCACTACTGCTTTGTGAATCAATATTACATCTGAAAGTGGTGTTTGAATGTTTATGTCATTGGGGTTTGTCTCCAGCATAGTTCTGTGATAAGAAATGCTCAAACAAAACAAACATAATCTATTACCTGTCCTTTAGGATAAATTCCAAACACAATTCCACAAAGGAATATAACATTCAAATCAATGACAGAACTTCTGTAATTACATAAAACACCTCACCCACAGAAATGCTTTTGAGTTGGAGATGCTTTGCAATGTTCCTGAGAAAGGAATGTGTGCCTTTCATATTAACAGAAGTCAAGGGGAGGTGAGATAATGTTCATTACTGGAAGCAAAACAAAACAAAAGGTCCAGGCGTGATGAAGAGAATACGCATTCCTGCTTAAGAAATTAAAGTGAATCCAAGGTGATGTAGGGTCACAGAAGGAGTCACAATAGTCACTAACTGGAAAAGTGAGCATTAAAAATTAGTCATTTGATTTAAACAGATTCGTCTGAATCATTATTAGATACCAAATAGGTTTAATCCAAATTAGTTGCTTGGGTGAATTTTTCAGTTTTGTCAGGCTGTTATCTGTCTCTGAGTTGCTCTGATTCTCAGCTGTGATTCTGGTTACTGTAGGACAAAGGAGGGCTCAGGTCACACTGCTCTGTAATTGTCAGTTGTCCCCAGTGTTTAGGTACACCAAGGTTATGGTAGGGAGAGGCATGAGGAACGGGACGTGGGGCGATTAGGCTAAAGACATTCACTCATTTTCATAGGCAAAATCTGATACTTGGGGGCAGAAGGTAGAGGATTGTTCTGATGGTCTAAGTTATCCAAAGAACAATCACTTTCATAGTATAATTATAAATAGCTCACATGTTTCTAAACATGCTAGTCCAAACCAGCAGTGGCACCAAATGACACTACTGCACTGCTCCAGTGGCTTCCATCCTTTTTAATACCCTCTGCCAATGAAATGTTTCTGGGCACACAACTACAAAACATTACTACCACACCATTAAATTAGGTGCATTATAAAGTATCAGCAAAGCAGAAACACTAAAATGACAGAAAAAAAGGGTAATTAGAAATCAGTGTCACATTCCTGAACTCCACCTTCTTTAGACTTGCAGATTTCCTCTAGAGTGGGGGGAGCAGAGGGAATTGGTGGGGCCCCAGGCTTTTCTGAACAGGATGGGTCTCAGTTGACCAGGAGCCCAGCAGCAAGTGGAAAACTGCTGTTTGCCATCAGAGAACACCAGCACTAAACTGGGGATTAAGCAGGAAAATGGTTATACTTAAATTTCCAAAGCTGTGCACAGAGCATTCCTGGTTCATTTTGATTCCATCAGCACAGAAGTACAGAAATTCAGAGTCCACTAATAACTAGATAAAAACCGAAAAATTCCCTCAAATAATTCTTTTTGATTAAGCTTAAGTACCATCAAATAATGGGTGAGATTGATTTTTTTAAACTGAATGAACAATATGTATTACACTCTGGGTGTGGGGAAGTGGACTCAGGATGCAGACGAGTGGTGAGTGTGTGTGTGTGTGTGTGTGTGTGTGTGTGTGTGTGTGTATTCCCAGGGGAACCCAGGTGGCGTGGAGAGAAGAAAAGCTAATTTGATTTTAGCAGAGGATTCTGGCCTGGCCATTTTTAAGTGGTACCACTTGGAGGCTCCAGTTTGAGTTGACCTGGTAAATCTCACTCGTCCATTTTTTCAGCTACTGCTCTGTAGAATGGGGATAAGACAGTCTATTTCGCAGAGTCATTGTGAGCATTAGAAATAATTTTTATAAAATCACTCACACAGAATTCTATAGCAGTTGCGAAAACATGGTGGCCACTCTCGTTCTATAACTAGAGGAGTCAACAAAGCCAATGCTTTGCCAAGAATATTTACTCACTTTACAAGTGGAATGAACAGTAATGAGTACATTTTCCTTTCAGAATTCAAAGTCTTTTCATTTCCATTATCATATTTAATTCTCACAATGAATTTGAAACACACATACAATAAGTATAATGTTCTATTTTACAGATATGGAGTAATTGATAAAGCGCTGTCATTCAGTGGTGGACTTGAGAATGGAACTCTGAACTTCCGATTTCTAGCCCAGTAATGGGAAAGAACCAGATATGTTTCATATATATTACTTTTTATGAAAGGAAAAAAAAAAACCTCAATCTGGCCCCAGGACATTTAGGAGCAGAACCTGCCTGGCAAGCATAAGATCAGTTGTGAGTTTGATTCCCAGTACCAAAAAAAAAAAGAGAGAGAGAGAGAGAGAGAAAGAAAGAAAGAAAGAAGAAAACAAAACAAAACACGAAACAAAACAAAAAAAGTACAGAGGCACACATACACAAACTCAAGCAGAGAGACTGGATGATGCATGTGTGCTTAAAGATTTTCTTTTTCTCTAAGTTTACCTTTTATACCAGTCTATTTCCTTCCTCTTTTCTCTATTGTCTAGCAAATTCCTTGGTAAAGCAATACACACTGCAACATAAAGAAATGAAGAAATGAAAAGAGTGTCTCTTATGTGTGTTCTCTATTTAAATCTTGGTTCAGCTGTTAAACATATAAAAATAAAAAATAAAATCGATTATATTAAATATTTGCTTTGGGCTTTTTTCTTCTACCAACTGAATGATGTCAATATAGTTTATCAAAATAAGTAAATGAATAAAGAAAGAAAAGAAAAAGAAAGGAGAAAAAGCAAATCAAACCAGAAACAAATTTCATATCTACCAGCAACATCTTTGCTCTCTTACATAATAAATAATGTTACAAATAACACTCTGCTCTGAAGAAATATTGACAGACTTCCTTGACATTTTAAGCAAGAGAGAAACCCTGCTATATATTATATCAATTGTTTAGTGTCTTAGTTTTGTCAAATAATATTTCTTTAAAATTTATGTCCACTGGAACTTCAGATGGTTACCTTATTTAGAAATAGGGTTTTGGCAGGTGTACTTAGCTGCAATGAGGTCAGATTGGACCATATACGTCCAATGTCCAATGTCTTTCTAAGAAAAGAGAGGAAAAAAATCCTCAGGGACACACCCATAGGAAGATGACCAACGAGAAGAAGCGGAAACTAAAGTGATGAACCTATAAAATGAAGGACTCTTCTTTATGCACAGCTTCGTTGATCCATTAATTCCAAATTTCTAGCCTCTAGAACTATTTGAGAATAAGTTTGTTTTAGTTACAATTTTGAGGAATTTGCTACTGGAGCCCTACGTAATAATAGTATGCAAATATATTCCAGTGGCAAAAATGAACTTGTGAGTTTGTTTTATATTAATTCTTAGTGGTGAATATCCTTACACAGTGTGATAAGAACATTAACCAGCACTGAGTTAAAATCATTTTATTTCTTTTCAAGTAAATAACATGAACACTTTCAGAATAACTTGAACTGAGTCCCTGTACCAGAAAAAGGCAGAGAAGGAAGAGGAGAAAGAAGAAGAAGAAGAAGAAGAAGAAGAAGAAGGAGAAGGAGAAGGAGAAGGAGAAGGAGAAGGAGAAGGAGAAGGAGAAGGAGAAGGAGAAGGAGAAGGAGAAGGAGAAGGAGAAGGAGAAGGAGAAGGAGAAGAATGAAGAAGAAGAAGAAGAAGAAGAAGAAGAAGAAGAAGAAGAAGAAGAAGAAGAAGGGAAAGAAGAAAAAAGAAGAAAGAAAGAGAGAGAGAAAGAAAAAGAAAGAAGAAAAAAGAAGTAAGAAAGAAAGAGAGAAAGAAAGAAGAAAGAAAGAAAGAAAGAAAGAAAGAAAGAAAGAAAGAAAGATCTCAGTTATTACTACTTGCTTATACTTTCGTTTCATAAGAAATAATTATAACATTCATTTCCACAGGAAACTCTAACTTTTGGATTTTGGATTTGTGTGTTTTCTTTTTTTAATATGTAAAATATAATTTTCAATTGCCTAAGTGTCAATCTTTATTCAGAAACTCCAAAGAAACTTTAGAATCAAAAACTGATTTAGGTTCCTGCCAGCATTTCTCCATCCGTACAGCATCACTTTGAACCCAGTTCTGACCAAGACACATTTCCAGACTATTCCTCCTTCCTAACATCTAGAGCAGATGCCTCTGCCACACCCATTACCTCTTCCTTACTCTGAGTGTCATGCTTGGGTGAAGGAGAAAATCTGAACCTACCTTTCAATGATTTCAAGATTCATTTGAATGTAGTTTTCATTTTGAAAGCGTGTCATTTTTAAAGAGGTGCTGAAAGTCTTCATGCTTCCAACCCCCTTCCTGCCACATCAGTGCACACAACGAGCCTCTCCCTCACAGGGCAACAGTCTGCATGGGATGATGGACCCCTGATCTGCCTCCTTTGCTGTCCGCTGCTTGCGGGAGTCTAGTTCTATCCACTTTAATTCCATAGTCTTTGCAGTCCACCCAGAATCGTGATCATATCTTCCACACTTGCTGTTTGCTAACATGTAGTAAACTCTCTCTATTCATTCCTCACCTCTGGGTTAGGCGCCATCTTCTTTTTTAGATAAAACAGCTCAGACAGGTGATGTGACTTGACCAATAAAAGCTCATAGATAATAAGTGACAAACTAGAAATAAATTCTGGCTTTTTTCAAGAATCCTTGTCTTTTTATTTTATTTTATTATAATTTTTAAAAATATTTATTAATGCAATATAGCCTGGCCTTGAACTTGCTTGTGTAGCCTAGGCTGACCTTGAATTCATGAGGACCCTTCTGCTTCAGCCTCCAGAGTGCTAGGATTACAGATGTGTACCATCATGCCCAACAAAAAAATCCTGGTCTTTGAATTTTCTATTTTGCTTCCCAGGTATAACTATGGATTATACTTCGGATTTGATTGATTATAATTGATTATAAAGAAAACTGATTGTAGAGAAAAAATTTAAATGGTCAAAATTAAAACACCATGAATAAATGTTGCATAGTTGAGAAATTTTATAGCATAACGTATTTTTAACTTTCTACTAGGAAATTTAAATATTCTACCTAAATAAAGTGTTAGACATCAATGCTACTTTGTTGATTTGACCTGGTCAAATCTTTTTCAATTTTTCTTACCTATTAAAAAAAACAGATTTAGAGGTAATCTTTGAGAACTTCTGAGATCTAAAATTCTATATTTTCCATGCAGGTAGTTAGAAATATATGACTGATGTTAGTCCCTGGACAGGTATTACCAGTATAGGAAATTTGATGCAACTTTCAATTTTCAACATGATATGCTAGCTTACTTTTGGGATCACGACCCTATTAAGTGATCATAGGCATGACTACATATACAACATTTAGTCAATCAAAATTAATATTCCAAAAAATATAATCTTTCTAAATAATATCTAAATTAACTGAAAAAGATATAGCCAAATAAAATAGCATGCTTTTTACTTCAGTCATTAAGATGACCTGAGATTTCTCTGCTTGATAAATGCTACAGTTTTCTTAGAAAACATTGGGTAAAGACTGTCTAAGGCCAAGGGCTGGTCGCAGATATGGGTGAACAGACTCAGGAAAGCCTCCAAAGCCTGTAGATAGGAAAGAGAAGCATGTGTGCAAAGGCATGCTGAGAAATGCACTGGCCAAGAAATGGTAGAGCTCACACCTTACTGGCCAGAAAACACTCCCTGAGTGTGCCTGGAATGTGGTATATGAAACACATGTTAATCAAGTGCTTTCAATGGTTTTCAGGGCAAACATATTCACCCATGTAAAGAGGTTTACAGCTACTCAGAATCCAGTGATTAACTCAACATAAGCTGCTGCAGCAGGAAAAGTACCAAGGCTAGCCTGTGGAAGGGTACAACAGATACCTTTGGCTGCAGTATAGCTGATGAGCAACACGAAGATCATAGTGATAGAGAGAATTGATTGCGCTCATGGTCTGTTGGACCTGAGCTGAGCATGACACATCTTACTGTGTTACTTACGGGGGTTGCCAGAGATAAGTCATCAGCTGGGAAGTTCCGCTGATCTAGGATCTTCATGGCACAGTGTCTGGAACAAAAAAGTTCTGTTTGACATCTCCTGTACCTCAGCAGAATGATTTAGGCATGTTTTTCTGCTTAGGGCAGAGGGTATGAATGAGGAAGTCTTTTAAAACAAGCTTTCCCAGTCTGTGGTTTCTCTAATTTTGTCACTATTCCACTGGTCGCGCAGGCCACGTGGCTCAATCAATGTGGGATGCTAGTGCATACCACCTAGAAAAGCCACAGACTTAAGGAGAGTTAAATAATGGGGCAAATATCAATCATTATAGGTTCTGGCTATAGGAAAACAATGGGACACATTAAGTACCTCTACCTTTTGAAAATTCTAGGCCATGTAATTAAAAGTTAATAAATACTTTATCTGTGGATGAATGAATAAACAAAAGAAGGAATAAGAATGCTACTCTCTAGTAGCTAGACAATCTTGCCACTTTTTTGGAGAAATTATTTTTACTTAGTTTTATACACATAGAGAAGAAAAACATGTTCTATTATTTTACAGATTGTTTTCTTCTCTTAGAGAAGTTTTTATTCTAAATAACCAACATGATTCCTAAGCACTATTCATGTTAGAGAGATATGGAAAAATTCCAAGTGTAATAGTGCAAGCGTATTTGGAGGAAGAAAACATCAAATTTTGCTGAATCTAACTCAGAGTCCCAGAATGACACAGTGCCACATTAGCTATGCTTCCATCAGCCCGTCAGACAATTATATGGGACTCATAACACATCTTCAATTCTATGCTCATTTTCATAAGAAACTCTAGTTTCTAGGACTGTTTTCTCTGAGATTTACCATTTGAGAATAACAAACATTAAATAGAACAAGTATTTCTGCTGAGTTAAAGCTGAACCACTCAGCTTATATTTTCATGGTTCTATCTCAGTGTCTGTAGCTTCTCACCTAGAATTTATATTTCTTTCCTACAGTAGTTATGGCATCTGTCTGGTTCCAGTCTAATCCTATATTTTTAGCAGCACAGAATAAAGGTGGGAATAGCAGCAGTCCATAAATTTGGCTGGAAATGTATCTTTCAGTATGTTGCTTCTTTAGAAACATAAAGGATATTTTAAGCCTGCTACAAACGGGCTGAGATACTGGAAGTCTATGCTATCCTGTGTGTTTGTCAATGTTTGTGCTGGTTTGGAAAAAGGCCTCAGAATGTGTTATGCTTGGAGATACTTGTGATAGAACTAAGGAAAGAAATCTGAGATTTTGACCTTGAATAAAAATAATAGTATATAACTGTATTTCTAAGAATTAGGTAGATGAGGTCACACAAACCTTAAGGTTTCAGTACCAGGGAAAAGATGGAAACCCTTCTTCCTGTCAAGGTGAGCTTGAAGTTTTGATCCCTGGGAGCCAGCAGCTGTGTGTGATAAATAGCCATCAGCTGCTTCATTCTGGGCCTGCAGGACTGCCCATGGGCTCTAATGCCGCCCACTGAGCTACTTTGGAGGAAAATGATGCATTTTTAAATAGCACATTAATATTAAAAAGAGTTCAATGAGCAGATCAAGGGCAAAGCCATTTATTCCTTCACAGAAATTTAAGTTTGAGGTAAAATTCACACTCCTTCCTCATATGCATCAGATCGTCCTGGTCTCTTACAACATGAATTCAGCCCACACAAGTGGAGATTAACACACGTGGTAATACTGAACAGTGATTCCCTCAAAAACACCGACCGGAGTCTCACAGTGAGCACACAGTGAATGAATGAATGTCCTTAGGAAGAAAATATGTCCTTTGCTTAAAGAAATATAGTAGCACTTTTCTTCAGAGGCCACTTTGTCGTAATAAACAAGTCACTTGTTGCTTGAATTTCACTGTTCCTTTTCTCCAGGGAAATGGAGAAAAAAATTGTATATGTTTCCCTAGGCCTCCCGCGCAGCTTTCCTTACAACTGCAGTGTTCTCTTCTTCCTTGACCACAGGTCAGAAACAGAGTGCAGGCGGTAGCTCAGACGCGTCCCTCTGGCCTTTTGGGTAAAACCCCTCAGAATCTACAAAGTGGCCTCAACATCCGTAAGTTGAAGAACACTAGCGCATCACAAGAGCAGTAGCTTTCTGCCACCAGGAATTGTCCTCCTCTCTGTTTGCCGATGCAGTCATATGAAGAAGAAGTTATATATAAAAGCCTTGGGCATCTAAAAAACTCTATGGTATTCATCTCAGATATAAATTCTCAGATGCTATTACCAGACATCCTTGCTCCACTGCTTCAGGGAATGTGGGAAGAAAAGCCAAGGAAGAGGAGAGTAAGACATTCAAAAAGTCTACCAAAGGCTAAGTTCTCCAGCAGTAGGTCTGAAGTACTGTCTGTGAAAAGCTGAGTGTAGGGTGCTAATTGGGAGAAGCTATCTGTGAAAAGAAGGGGAAAGAAACGGGATTGGACAGAGTAAGAAAGTGAAATGCTAGGTAGTCCCAACAAATTCTGCGGCTCCAGAAGCAAATTCTTGAGAGAAATTTTGGTCCAGGCTTAAAGCCCTCGCCTGACTCACTGGATAACAGTCAAACAAGGTGGTTTTGCCAGCTGTATGTAGGCAACAACTGGAGACTTGCTGCCTTCCGTATTAACACAGTCAGTCAGCAAGTCCTGGAAGGATGGTTTGGGCAGCTCATCTCCACACCTGTGCAGGCTTAAGGGACCTCTGCTATACAACTAAGTGACATAGAACCTGGAGCCCAAAATTATACCACCGTGTTGCTAGACAAAAATGGATTTGACTAGTCCTACTAGAAAGAAAGTAGCTCATCAATCATAAGACTGGGAAAAAATACATAGCTTACTTTTTATTCTGTCTGTCAGAAGAAGACAGAAATAAAGCATGAATATGAGTAAGGAGGAGAATGTTCATAGAATTCAATCCAAACCTATCTATTATTGATATTTTTAGCATTTTTGCCACAAACAAAACAAAATAAAGAAATTAAACATTTTCAAACTAGGGTTAAACTCACTCATCAGTGATACTATGATCTCTCAACCATGAGTCTGTGAGTATTGATGAGCAGGGCCACTCTCAGATTCAAGAGTCTACCTGTTTCCTGTGAAAGCTGTGAACAAAAACACATCATGTGTTTTATGTGTGTTGTATTCAGGGGTTGTACACAGAACAATTAGAATCAGGACTCAGAGTTTATAATATTTTTATGATGGTCACCCAGAGTTAAAACAAGATAATACAGGAAGTCTACCCACAACACTAAAGACATAGAATATTTAGCCAAGGGCCTGAATCCCACAGCAATTTCCCACATGAGTCCAGATGAAGACCCAAAGCTCATGACGATGCCTCCCATGAGTCTGACTGGAGGTCTAGAGCCCACAAGAAGGACTCACACCAGTCACTTTTATGAATCCGTGCTGGGAAGGCCCAAAGGTCAAAGGTGGAAGCTAGAAAGTCTATGCCAGCAGGGTGAAGGAGCTGTGCTGGTAGGTTGAGGGTAGGTCACAACAAAGACCAGGGCTGTCCTGAAAAACACCACACCCATCCTTAGCAACACGGAGGCCCCGAGCTCCTTTGACAACAAGCACAGTCAAGTACATGCCAGGAAGCCAATGTGAAGAGTTCATCCTGGAGACCAAGCAGCACGCATCTTCCCCTTGGAGCCAGGAAGCAATGCTCAATGTGAGGACCAGAGCTTCTCCAGGAGAACCAACAGCTCAAACAGCAACACATAGAAGAACCCACAACACCTCAACGCATTAACACCTAATGCCTAGCTTCTCCTTTTCCACCTCTCCATTTATGCTTGCAACTTTCCTCAGGTGGAACACCCACACTCAGCACCATGCTGTTTTAATTCAGCTGGCATTGAGTTGACCACCAGTTTTTAATCCATAACAATGTGTATTTTATGGACAATTGAATCCTTTATAACTCTATGAATTTTTGTCTACATATAGATATTGTGAATTATACATATTTTGGTAAATGTTATACCAGTCAAATTCTAATTCATAACTAATTTATAAAAGTATTGTTTATATTTTCTTTAACAGTAGCATAAGTGTAACTTATTAAGAAATTATTTTCTTAAATATGACCAGAATTACTTGTTCTTTACTTAGAAGGCCTTCGATCTTTATGGGATAATCACAGATCTTTACACGCAAACATGAAACAATCAACAAACTCATTTTAAGATTTTAAGAACTTGACACTAAAACACTTTTGACTGTTCCGAATGCAAGCCTTGATATTTACTTTACCTGTGGTTGAACTAAATTTTGTCATCAATACTTTGTTCATCAGTTCAGCTTTAAAGAGATCACAGGATGACCTGGTAAGCTTTGAGCACAGAAAATGAGAGGCAAACACTCTTTCTAGATAGTATTAGCCTCTAGGTAGTGTTAATGATGCATCAGTCATGTGTGGAGGGTGCTAACCATCACAGGAGCTCCATACCACTAGTGTTCATAATGGGAGTGCATAATAATCACTGGCATAGCACAGGAGCCTCAGGTTGGAGCAAATCAGTTCCCCTAGCATCTTCACTAACACATACTGCAAGACGATCCAGTACCCTTTGCCTTAATAGGTATTCTAGAATAATTCTGGGAATGCATACCCAGCTTTTGCAGAAATGACCAAGAAGGGTTTGGGTTTGCACTTGAATCTCATACCTAATGAGCAATTGCTTAACAATTTTGGAGCCACAGTGGCTCAGTTTAGGGATCAGGAAGAGTGACACTTAGCACTGACGGAAGCTTATCTGCTTATTCACAGCTATTAGGTTCTGATATATCTGTAGAACTTCTAATAGGTAGAGGAGACCTTGGGCTCTCAGTCTTAATTATAGGTTGAAGACCCCCTCACTCACTCATATGATGACCTTCCAGCCCAAGGTTCCAGAACAGAGCCATGGTTGGAGAGTAGGTCCTTGAAGAGGGGGTGAGATTAAAGTGAAGCCACTGCGGGTTAGACCCCAGACCAGCAGAACTGGGTTGTTTATAAGAAGAAGAGACACTGGAAACACCCAAAGAGAAAAGGTCATGTGAAGACAAAACTGTCAGTCTGCAAGATGAGAAGAGTGGCCTCAGATAAAACTAAACCTGCACATACATTGTTTTTGCAATTTTAGCTTCAAATCCAGTGAGAAAATAAACTTCTGCTATCTAAGCCTTCCGACCTGTGGTGTTTTGTTAGAATAGGACTAGCAAACTACAGTGCTAGCTCTGTTCAGAATTCCTGTTTGCAATTTCGTTGCAACAAGAATCATTGGAAGGAATTCTGTGACTAGGATGAAGGAAAGAATTCAGTTGGTGAACCAAGGTACCACTGTAATACAAATTCATTCTTCTTGGGTTGTACGACGTAGATTGGGTTCTATGCTACAGTGATAGCCAACTTCAAACCAAGTGCACACACACTGGAAAGCAGGCATGAGAACAGTCATTCAACTTGTACAATAAGCTGAATGATTCTGAGCTTTTAAAATTTTTTATTGAAATGGTTACAAGACATAGATGAGATAGCTGTCTATTAGCAGGATTCAGCTAGGTTTCTACTTGGAGTCAAGAACAAAAATCCTCCAATGAGGATGTGTTGTGGGAATTGGTTTAGAATCCGTAGGCTGAAGTTTTGTTACAATGGTAAATACATTAGGGCTTGCTGGATTCTTTCATTTTGTTCATGAAGGGTGAACATAATGTACAGTATTTCTGGCCAGTCTAGATCTTGAACACTACTTATTGTAAAATTTCCAACATTTAGTTTGCTAGTTAGCTATACTCAGCCCTGATTTCTGGATATAAATTTGTAGTTTGATTCTTTGAAATGTAAACTCAGCACTTGATTTTGGTATTCAGAAGCTAACCAGAAGTCCCTAAGTCATACAGTAAAACTGCCAAATCCATATACATATGATACAGCTTATAATGAAGTGTTTTTATTATATTAATTTAGTGATTTTAAAAATTTGACATAATTCATACTGTCCAAAAAATTGCAGAGCAATGCAAAAAATTCTTAGATACCCGTAACTTTCTTAATTTTCTGCTATATTATTTCTGTCTCTGTCTCTGTCTCTGTCTCTGTCTCTGTCTCTGTCTCTGTCTCTCTGTCTCTCTGTCTCTCTGTTTCTCTCTCTCTTATTGAGACAGACTGACCTTGAATTCACTTATGTAACCAAGGCTGGTTTTGAACTCACAATAATCCTCCTGCTTCAGCCTTCTAAGTGCTGGAATTACAGGCATGTACCACCACACCCAGTTTTTCTTCCCCTTTTATCTTTATTCTCATTCGCGCCTTCCTCAAAATATTTTACAGCAAAATTTTAAAACCAGGACACAGTCTTCACAACCACAGTGAAATAACTGAAATCTGGAAACCAACATTTGGAAATGATGATTTCTAATTGCTCATCCCTTCTATAGTTTTTAGGGTTTTTTTTTTTCAATGCAAAAAAGACAAAGCATCTTTCTCCTTTCTATATCTCTGTATCACTAGGAAGTCAGAAATTCTTATGATACCCATTAAATTCTATTCTCTCCTTGTCCTAATTTATTTTGATGTTCAAACTGTTCAGAGGCTGCTAGTGGAAGCACCTTTCACACTGGGTCCTGTGTCTTCCTAACTTGTTTTCAATACTATTTGAGCACATCCTTTCTTTTTTGCATAATATATTTCAGTATCACCTTGTGCACACACTCATCTACATACACACTCACATATGCATTTCTAAATCTATATGTTGAAGTAAATTATGAGCAATATAAAAGGCTATTTGCCTGGAACACCCAGAGTGGTGTCCTTACTGGTTTTCTAGCCCTGATGACACCCAGTTAGTGCTTCCTCTGGGTGTTATCTTCATAGTGGCTTTATTCTTGCACAAGGAAAGCTCTTGTTTCTCTTTCTCTCTTCTTTATCAACCATTCAGTACCAGTTGTGTCAAAGTTCCAATTATTAATGAGGAAAATTAACTCGCCTTTACTTGAGGACCATGCCAAGTAGTTCTCAAAAGTTCTTTTGATATTAAGTGACGTGAAGTAGCCATCTTTTTTTTTCCCCCAAATGTTTGGGTCCTTTTAACGTAGCAGTTGAAAGGGTGTGGGGAGGACCTAGGGAAAATTGTGCTCAGTTTTCCACCACAAAACAAATTGAACATCTACCTTTGATACTTATTATCTAGTTTTACCAATGATGAAATGGAGAGACTAAATAACTTGTTCAAATATCCTCAGCCAGTAAATAATGGATTTTAGATTCAACTCCAGATTTTGCTCATATAGCCCAGTAACGCTCAATTGGTCATCAAATTAAAAGGTTTACAAGACCCAAGTCAGAGAATTTATAGGTTCATTAGCAACTAACTGTTTTTTGTGGATTTTTTTTTCATTTTGTTTGTTTGTTACTTTTTTACTTTCTTTTATGAATGTACATTATTCTGGAATTTTCTGAAGGTTACATGACCAGTGGCGATGATGGCATCATATTGATGACTAATGGTATGCGCACTCACTCACATATTTAAACATTTCCTGTTACAGGAGCTTTAGAGAATAAATATGTGAATTTTTAGATATGACCTGAGATTTTTTTCTCATTGCTTTTTACAACCTATCTTTACTTAATTAAATATAACATTTGAAAATCTTTTTAGTATCTATGGATCATTACTACCAAAACTAAAACTTATTTTTCCTTTCTTCTTTTTTGTTATAAAATCAATATAAATTGCATATATATGTATGTACATTATAGATACACATACAAAACATGTACATGTTTTGTGTTCTATTTTGTGATATTTCTCAATTTCTCTGTTTCACTTTGATATGTGTAATTCAGACATGAAAATGCTCCTTTGTGTCCACAGTAATTTTTAAGTGTGTATAGGAATCCTGATACCAAAATGTTAGATAACCACTAGTCTAGGTCATGTGTTTTTAGGATGCAAATAGTACATCTATTTACAAATTTATAGTTCTTCCCTCTGCCTGTGAGACAATCACAGTCATTGACTTAAAATGAAACTGTTCTGGATAAACATTTCATTTCAGGGGAAAAATTAAGAGGAAAGAAGAACATGTAGGGTCAGCATCAACAATGTAAAGGGAAGGGTTAATTAAATTTGTAGTTAGTCTACATGCAGTAGACTGCATAACTGAAGGGTAGCTACCCTTTTCTTAGAGCTGCTTATCCTTCCTTTCTTAGTCCAAGGACAAAAAAGCATTCCCACCAAACAGATTGCCACACTAAGTTAAAGAAAATTCAGAGCTCTGGCTGGAGATAGATAAGTGTTCATCTAATTTACCAAGAGGTAAATGAGGCTTACTGCTGTTGTGTGATCCAATATAAGCCAAGGTCCTCAAATAATATTTTAGAAAGTAGCAACATTTATACTATGGCAATGGAGTATGTGGAGTGACTATTTGATAATGAGCAGAAGAGAACAGGCTTTGCCTTCAGCCCAAGTTTGTGCATCTTGGCCTTAAGACAGGTGCCTTAGAATACTGTCACATTATAGGTGACCTATTCTGGGAGAGAAGAGTTGTGCATGGAAGCACACTGCATTTAGACAGCAAAGAACCAAAACTACCCTATTCTGATGAGTTTAGCAAAAATGAAGAAGGTAGATCAGATTGTTTCCCTTACCCTTAGATCGTTATATTATAAAAAAGTACATTTCTTACATTTTCCCTCCCTTCCTTCCTTTCTTGTCTCATTTTATATTAAAGGAAAAGTCTGCTTGGCCAAAAATAACTTTTCCAAGTGCCAAGCATTTGCAAGCACCTTAATTTATAAGCTAAGCACAAATGACTGTAGGTCTAGTTAGTTAATTCTGTTAGCACCAAACCTGCCAAAACAAAACAATCAGTAGTGGCCTAACTCTCCCAGCAACAGGACAACATTATGTATATGCTCCTCTATTTTTCCCATTTTCAAACAATCAGCAAATAGAAAAGTTTTTATTTGCCTTCTTATTTGCATTACAATATGCATCCTTGGCATCCAAAACTGCTGATAGTTTAGCAGCAACTGGAGAGTGCTACAGGTGGAAAATGAATTCATACTGACCAGTACACCAATACATGTCAACTTGGACAGGAAGCCAGGTAATTCCATTTTACCCCCTGTTCCCAACTTCTGGACTTTTTCTATGCCTTACATTTGCTTCTCTTTCCAAACTGATTGCATTCACTTAATCATCTTCCAAGAAATACAAGAAATAACAAGAAAGATTTGTGAAGGAGGATCACTAATAGGTCCAACACACATTTCTTAGGTCTGTCCTTTCATCAAATTTTCAAGCAATTCATCTGTGTAAGTTTGCTGTGATTGTGAAACAAAGAAAAATTTCAGCTATTTTTCCTCTCCAGTGTATATAAAGGACTCTGCCTTTGGCATTGGGGTTGGAAAGGTGTTTTTATCTTTGGTGAAACTGGCACCAGGGGCTCTAATATCTTCCCTGGAAGCCACATAGGAGTAGAAGATCTATGCCTGGTAATGCTTTGCTTTAACTCTATTTAAGTCTTATCCTCTCCTCTTTAAGCATTATTCAAATCCCATCTAAGCCAATCCCAATCCTTCAGATATTCTCAGAAGGCTCATTCACACATGATGTGTCAAAATGTGAGTAGTTCCAATGATCACATCACCAGTAGCCACGAGTGTTCAAACCACACCTGTGAGTCTCCAGTTGTATATGAAGTGTCCTTAAATGCCCTCTAACATTAGTTAGCAACGTTTGCATTCAAGGGCAGTGGTGGGGGCGAGAACACTTGTTTTTAGTTTCAAATGCTAACTGGCCTTTGTCACTGATAGAAAATAATTTTAATTTCTTGATGAGCTGGAGGGTCAGCAATAATTATATTTGTCAAAATAAAATCCCTAATGGTTGCAGGAAAAGTAGTAATAATAGAAGTAATAATTTCAAAAACAATTGATTCTTGGTAGACACTACATAGAAATTAACAAAAACTATTCCCAAAACCTCTCTCTTGCTACTATTCATCCTAAAGTTCAGAAAACCAAGCATTCCCTTCTCCAGTCTCCCTGGGGGCTGCCATACACTGCATTTGTAGTCCATGACATGTAAAGAAAATTTTCTAAAGACTTAGGGAAGCCCCTGGAAAAGTTTTTCCTCATTGGTATAAAAGAACAATGAAAACTGAGACTCATGTGAAATTTCTTTTGTCCCATTACTCTTAAATGCTAACTAACATCCTGGCTAGAAAGTGAAACAGCTATACTGTGACCATGAAAGAAAAGGCCAAAAAATGGCAGCAGAGCTAGACCTAACTTTGTTAATCCAGAGCAATAAGGATGGCTACTGTGGGTCTTTCTTTGCATTCCTTGTTAGGCAATGAGATGGTCAATTTTGTCAACTTGAATCAGAAAAGTTCAGCTAAGTCAGCTCAGCAGTTCCACATTCTAGGATGAGGCAGGCCCACCCGAGGGTGGCTTGTGGCCTAGATGGTATGAAGAGGAAGTGAGGAAGGATGGATTTGCTTTCATTTCTGTCACTTTCATCTTGGGCATCCTCTCCGGGTTTCCAGCTCAGACTCTTTGGCTTCCAGTGCAGGTCCTTTAGCCTTCCAGCATAGACTCTTCAGCCGTCCATCACAGAACCATTGACCTCCTGATTCAGAACGGGGCACTGCAATGAGCTCCAGATCTTCAACTGACTCTTTTGGTCTCCAGAGTCCAGGCAGATCCTCTGCACTCTTCCTCATTAGACTCTGTGGGTAGCCTCTGTAAGCCAGTCTTACAAATTCATACATACATTTTGTCTTGTATTATAATGGTTTCTTTAGTAAACATTGACTGATACAGGCAAGAAAAGGAAACATCAATTCTGTTTAATCAGTTTGCTATTCTGAACCTTAGATTTCTTGAGCATTGTCATGGAGGATAAAGGTACATATTTTTCAGAAGTCTTTGTGCAAATCTGCAAAGTCTGATAGTCACAGACTTAAAATTCCACACTTACGTAAAGAAGGCATTGTTAGGGAAGGGCAGTGACTGCATTTTCATTCTTAGTCGTATAAGATGTGATCAAAAAATACAGTGTGTGTTTAAATTTAAAAATGGTCCAGTCAGAGATGTGCTGCCACGAATCCCCTCAAGTATAGCCCTCCTTGCCTTGAACACATTTATCCGATTCTTACCACTTTCTGAAGCCGTTCTGAATGTCCTTTTACATGAGTGTCTTTACTTACATTCTGTGGCTCCCTGAATGTCCTGATTTGATGTAAAACATTTATCTTTTGTAGTCATTCTGATGAGTGGAAATGCCAGAAGTCTCATGGCACCAGGTGAAAAGAGGGATTAGGACCAACTGCAGTGTCGTTACAAGGCTACCTTTCCTTCTCCACTGGACAGCACTTGGCAGCAGCTGTTGCTGTGTTTTTGATCAGAATTCCTGAAGACACAGAAAAGAACTTGAAGACCTGCTTTAGAAAGTGATAAATGATAGAATAAGTGTGTTCAAAGTAAGGGGGAGTATTTTAATTGTATGTATCTTTTACTGTTATAAACTTTTAAATTAAAACATTCACCATTTATTTCAAACAACCTTTATAGGTAGCAACAGTGTATCTAACATTTGCTGAGTAATCTTGTAGCTTTTGGAAATGCACAAAAGACCTAGCCTTTAAGGAGTTTGTAAATTTCTTAAATGACTCTTTCATGAGGTTGTCTAATTCCTGATACAACACCACAGAGAGTAAAACAAAAAAAAAATTATTAAACTATTAATTGCTAATTTACAAGTTATGAAAGGTCAGTTCTACAGGATTTTAAAAAATAATCTTTAAGATCTTTTAAGTGCTTACTACATTCCAAGCATGATTCCAAGTATTTTACATAAAGTAAGTAATTAAATGCTAGCACAACTCTGAATAAATATATTACCTTCCACATTTCGCTGATGGTAAAATTGAGGTGTAATGGAGTTACGCGTGTTGACAGAATTCACAGATGGAAGGTGGCAGAGCCAGGATTGAATCCAGGCCCCCTGGCTTACAGCCACTGCTCTCCTGGGAACTTTGAAATGTCAGATCACTTATTTCTAACCCCTGTTCTGTTGCTTATCTTGTTCTGTGACCTTGGATGTAGCCTTTATACATCGGCTTCCTTATCTTTAAAGTGAGGATAATAGTTATCCAACAGGGTTGTTTCAAAAATTAAATCAATACTGTATGTAAAACCCCGGGTGCTGGGGGAATGATAGCTCTTCCCTGTTACTGGTCTGACGGGATGTGCCCTTTCCTCTAAGCAGGGAGGTGAGGTCCCTACAATGTGCTGTAGGTCACAAAATACAAGTCAGGCCCCCAAAATAGTCTAAGAATTTTGGAAATATTATGTCTAGGCTACTGCTTAAACCTAGGCAAGATACAAGGCAAGCTAACTCAGGTGTCAAGCAGTGTTTATCTTAGTTGAAGATGACTGCTAGGGAAATGAGTGGGGAAATTAGTCAGAGTTCACACAGGTGGAGAGACTGAATAGAGATTATGTCATGATTCACTACTTGGACAGATACTTACTAAATGTACACTACACGTCATTTTTATTCTGAATCTTCCCTTGCCCATAATTTATTAAGGTGTTAGTTAACCAGGACTCTGTAAAGAAGGCTTTTGCCGAGTAGAGATGCCCCACTGTTCTCCTAAAGCAAAAAAATTCTGGGGAAGGCAGTGATGGTAGGGTAGATAAATTAGTAACTTGCATTAATTTTGTTCTTTAAATAAGATAGAAAGTTGTACTGTACAGCACTGAGACGGTGAAATGAGATGGATAGACTTGATACAAAGGAAAGATTTTCTGAGCAGGCTTGAGACAGTTTTCAGGGGACAAGTGGTGATAAGTCATAATCCTGGGTGACCAGCTACATATGTGGGGCCTCAGAGAGAGTATGTTTGTGGAAAAGATCCCACAAATGTCAAGGGAAACCCAAAATATTCAAATAAACTACTAGTCTCACAGTGTAACCGTGTGTATCAATCAGAACAGTTCTGAGGATGGCTCAGTGCTAATTTGTTCAGAGAAGACAGATTTCCCTGGGCCACTTTAGGAAGATATTCCTGTGCTGAAGTGCATTGCTTGAAACCAGACCTTGTTTATAAAAAGAATGACTGATACAGTGCTGGTAGTTCACATTGGTACACAATCAATTCTTGTTTCTACCTTCCATCTTCCTGTGTCTAATAGGACCGGACTCAGCTCTTCCTTCTCTTAATCCTCACACTGGGGAAGCTTCAATTATTTATATAGTAATCAACTCTGAACAGCTTCATTTAATAAATGAACAAAGGTTAAAAAAAGGCCTTATGGCAACAAGCTACGGTACCACTTTAGTAGAGACCAAATCTGGAATTTCTTCTTTCCCTCCAGGAAAACACTGGAAAAGTAACGGGGACCACGCTTCTCCCAGAACGTTTTTGCTTTCCGTGTAAACCTATACCAGTGTCTGGGTATTGTCCCTTACTTGAGGGATAGAGTTTTGAGTTTCTTTTGCCTCTACTAAGCCTTTCACTGCATCTTCACTGCTGCAGCTCAATCAAACTCCTAGATTCCAGTTATGCACTTAACTATTTGGGGGAGGCGTCTCTGCTCTAGCCTGTTTAGTTTTCTCTTTTTCTGAAATGAATCTGTCAACAAATGGATAGCCACTCACAACTGAGTGTTGCCCAAACAAATGTGATATTTATTCCATTTTTAAAGGAAAAATTTAGATTGAAAATATTTGGCATATGTGACGAGACAGCTAGTTTCTTGGAATTGAGCATGCTGAATATGAACTTTCTAATTAGTATCAATCTGTTAACCTTGACACCAACCAAGGCTAATCAACAAGAAATTAGTCTATAATATCATTTTTCTACACACTTAGTCTTGACCTACAGAACATTACCAACAATCCTGATGAATCTTGATTTAGATAATATGTTCTTATTTAGGTATTCAAGCAGTCATACGACATTTGTTTATGAAGCACCTATTAGATCATTTTATGAAATATTAGGTTAAAGAAAAGTGTAAAATCTAGTGGCATAATAATTCTATCACAAAGTACAAGGTCTCTCATTTGTAATCAAATATTTTTAGCGAACCTCTGAATGTTTCATTTTCCATAGACTTTGTCTTCTCAAATTGGTAACTAAAATTTTATTTTGAAACTTCTCACACACAGATATGATGATTACCAATAGGTAGTCTCCAGAATCTACATCTTTTGGTTTCTGCTTGCCGCGACATTTGCCTATTCCCCATGTCCCTATGCCATTCTCATTCCCATAATCTAAGAATTTTCTAAATAACAGTGAAAGTTCTACTACCATTTCATGCCTTTTTCTCTATGCTGCCATGAAATCCACATAGAACCAGAGACTTGGGAATTTTGACACACTGACCTATGCTGTCACAGTAATACTATAAAAATGACACTTTTATAAAGCAGAAAATATATTTCATTGGCCTCCTATTAACCATTTTATCAGGCTCAGATTTCATTGGCTAACTTACGAGAAGTTCCAGAAATTGGTTTCTTTTTACTTTTCCAGATTATCCCTGATATTTCCCTATTCTCTCTTCCCACTTAGTCAAGCTGACTCCCAATGTCCGTTTCTATTTCCGAGCCTCTTCTCTTGCCTTTTTCTCATCATTAAAATGTACACATCCCCTTTTTCTATTTTAATATCGACACTTTAGATTTTTCTCCTTCATGAAGTCATCACCTGCTATTAGCATTCCACTTTGATTTATCCCTTCCAATACCAATTAGTCACTGACTATGTGGTTCAACAATTTTCTAATTGTTTCATCTATATAAGCCTTTTTCTTCCTTGGTTACATGATAAATGTCTCAGAATGTCACTGTTTTACCCCCAGTGCCTGATAGGGGTTGAGTATATATTCCACTTGGTACAATAGCTTAATTGATGTACAATTAAGTACCAACTATAAGGCATAAAATCTAGAGAAAGCATGAATACTCATCATATCAAGATTCTTGGATGTTTTATAGATAAATTCAGTAGATTATTCTATCAGATATTTACTTGACTGCAATTGTCAACTTTCACCCAGGCCTTTATTTTGCATTTCCATAACCCATGTTATCTCTTTTCTATCTTGGAATGTAAAAACTCCTTCTGGACTGACTAGTGGGTCTTTTAATTCTAAAAAAAATCATATCCAAGAAGGATAAGTTCTATAAGCCCCAATAATTGTCTCAAAAATCAATGCATTCTTACAGTTTTTGAAATGTAAACAGGCAAAAAAATATAAAATTTTTTCATTGGGAATGGAGAACCAGTGAGTTTATTGAGAAAAATTACATATATATACTTTATATGTATGCATTCATCCGCTGGAAAAAATTACACGTGTGTGTGTACTCTGATATAGTATGTTTGTTTAATGAGCTATCACTATAGGAAAGCACTTGAACCTCCATGAAGCATGTAGATTGGAGTCTGACAGCTACAAACATAACCTGTTAAAGTAATTTCAAGTTACTCCAAAAGTCTCACCACGAAGGCCTTCAGCTGATCACAGCTGAGAGCTCCAGGCTGTGTCCCACGCACACTGCCCTGCCATAGGGGATGATACAAGGTTACGTGCAAAAGCAAACCATACTGTACTGGTGATCAAAAAACATTCACTGAGTACCTTAGAAATAGAGTAATTTGAATCATAGATATTACAAACTGTTTAAGACAGAAGAGTTCAGTGATGGTGATAACTGAGCTAGAAACTCCCAGAGTACATTTTAAAAGTCAAGTGCTTTTCCGATCCAACTAGTTTCTTTTCTGAGTTGTCCTCCACCGCTCTCAGTACCCTGGAAGCTCACAGTTTGCACCCTTAGATTAAAAACAGAAACCTTTGGGGGTTTTTTGTCATTAACTGATGAAAAATGAATTGATATCCAAATACTCGGTTGAAATTCTCAGTCTGTCTAACAAATTATTTAGGTAGGGTTTATTTTCCTTGTTTAGGTGATTGGGTGGTAATTCAAGCATAGGATTAAATTAATCTTTTAGGTGGTCAGCTTTACCTTATTTCAAATCTTATTTCAGCTTAATACTATCAATTATCTCTTTCCTGTTCTTTACAGTTTATCTTAACAACATTTTGTCTAGATGGGTGTTTAATTTTGTCTTCTCATGGAAATTAAAAGTTTCATTCATCTATTTAATGTATTTGACTCAAAATTACATGGGGGCTCCAAATCTCAAAACCCAGTAGGTAGACCTTACTTATATTCATTCTTATGGCAAAAGAGATTTTCCTTCCTAATGAATTAATAACAAATAGAATAGAGACAAATAGGAAAACTAAAAATGTATACCCATATGTGGAAACTAGAGATTGATAAACAGGAGGTCCCTAAACAAATAAACCAACACATTCCCACATTTAGGGACACGGATCAGATTTAAGGTGTGTGTGTGTGTGTGTGTGTGTATGACAGAGAGAGAGACAGGAAGAGAGAGAGAGAGAGACAGGAAGAGAGAGACAGGAAGAGAAAGAGAGAAAAAGAGAGAGAGAGAGAGAGAGAAAAGAGGGTCAAGAAGATAGGAAAAAACTAACACATATCAATTACCTACTAAATACCAACTATTATAGTCAATCTCAGTGATCACAGTTAATTTCTATCAGCCTCTAAAAAAGATTACATTTATGTACTTTAGCCAATCTAATACTAATCCTGATGAAAAAATTTGTCTATATGCAAATAACTAACTCCAATTTTGCCCTTTTTGAAATCCAAGAAAAGTTTTCTTCATCTCAAAGCAAATTCAAATGAAGTGTGTAAGGTATTAATTTATAAATTACAGGTAAGAAAACCAAAGCTTGCAGAGACTGATCCAATTCTCTCAAGGTCAAAGTTACTACTTAGTAGTGAAACTAAGCATTTTTTTTTTAGTTTATTTTCTGTCACACTAAAAAGTATTCTTTCTAGTACATTATGGTGATGTTAAAGGTAAATATTCAGAAAAGATACAAATACAGCTTGAAGTAGAACTAAGAGAATAAAATTATAACAGAGAAGGACAAAAGCAACCAACAACCAAACAAACAAAAAAGCCAATGCTACTATTTTCTGAGGGAGAACATTATAAGGCAAGGAGAGGGTGTTCAGATGGCAAGAACAGAGGGATAGGAAAAATTGCCTTAAAATCTCAAGTAATGGTTATTTCTGATTTATTTATAAGCCAAGTAAAGTGGGTCAATTTTTCATTTAAATAAAATTCAAGCAAATAGCTAATTTTAATAGAACAATAAAAATATACTATTTTTCTTAAAAAGAAAACCCTGGGATTTGTTTTGCCAATTAAATTCACTATGCTACTATGAGAACAGTCTATTTCATACCTAGATCTAGCTGCCTTCATACAACTTTTTAGAATTGCATCAAACTCCAGCAAATTGTTGGTGTAGTTTTCTTTTTTCAGAAGGAGTTGGGCTGATTTTCACACTTTTCAACTACTTCTTTTAGTATCAGAAATATACTCTGATGGCCATGAGATATGTTACAGGCATCTTTGTCCATCCAGAACCCTGAAAGATAAAGTTAAATTTTAGCATTTCGAATCTTTAAGGAGTTTTGAATAATATTTCAGGGACTGTGTTATGATCCAGAGCTAAGCATGGAAAGCAGTCTGAAACATAGTCCACAAACCTCCCTGAAGGTGATTGTGTTTGAAATATAAAGCTCAAAGCATTAGCCCCTCAAATACATTAGACCTACCAGGAGTCCAGAAATCCTCCCTCAGGTTGATACCATGCCTTTCCTCAAGAAATGTCTAAGCCTTTTGTTGCTAAGGGGGGAAAACCTCAGGATTTTCCTCCCTGGATTTAATGTCCTGGATTTAAAATGTAGGCATGCGAAGGTGAGCCTTGGAACATCTCCCTTCATTTCTTGACATCTTTATGACAATGTATGGTGCCGTACCTCACTTTGCCACAATTACTGAACAGACAGCACTGTAGGCAGTGTAAGTTGCTCTTAAGTGCAGCAATCCGTTCTGAAGAGATGTACAAACATAAAATCTCAATCGTGGCAGGCTTCTGTGAAACCTGAGCATTATCTGTGAATTTTCTCTTTCCTTTTTAATCATTCTGTTAGCTCACCTCTAGAACCTGGTGGCCTAATTTACTAATTAATAACTATTATTACTTAGTGAATGGAAAACTGGAATTACTGCCTGCCTTAAATGTAATAAAAATTGGCAGTCCATTCAGAGTTTCGTGAGGAGCTGCTTCATTCACTGCACATTTCTGCAGCTGGGTAGATGTCACTGTCTGTTCAGTGCATGGCCCTGGTTTCCAGATGGGGTGGAGGACAGGCAGGAGATAGTCTTTCTAGCACATGCAGAGGCCAAGAAGTAACTTTGTGTTGCACATACCGGTGGGGTCTGAGTATTCTTACAGCCAAAATTGTATGTTATAAAAATATCCCCTTGCCCTCTTCATCTGTTCTTGGCCTTCCCAAGCCTCCTTTGATAATGTAGCAAGTGATTTCTAAGCTCAAATGAGTCTTTTTTAGTTGCTAAATGAAAAATTTTAAAAGAGAAATACATGATGTAAATTCTTTGACTGTTCATAACATCCAATCAGTTAGTAACTAGTCAAGTCTAGGAGACGGTAAGCAGGTATCACTGCCATGAGCCTTTTTCCACTTTGTAGCTGTGCGCAGGCCGCAAAATATATACTTGGAATTGAGCTTTCCTTTCATTACTGTCATTCCCCCTGTGGTGCTGGCATGATTTCTCATTGCCTTAACCTGTGCTAATCCAGGTTAACTGTCAGTTATCCTTAAACTATAACTGTGTGTTTGTACATATTTCTTTATTTGGAAACTTTACATCTCCCATGTCAAACACAAGCAGAAAATCCAAGATGGCAGCCATACAGAAGTCCTGTCCCAGCTTTCACAGAGGTCATTTTCTAACAGGAAAACCAAGATATGAAGCTAAATGAAGAGCACTGTGAAAAAACTACTCAAGCACACAAGAGCTTCCTAAACAACAACATACCTTTAAGGATTTTTGAAATTTCATCAAGTTCTCAAAGACAAAAGATCATTACAAAGACAAACACCACTGACCCTCAAACCATATACTCTCAAACTGAATCTCTAAGAGCCAGCATGAGAGGAGTGCTCCCATGGAGGTAGCAGGGCATTGTAAGAAAGCAGTGATGGTGGGCTAGGAGGAGACACGTGAGTGTGCACAGAGGGCTTAGTGTGGATCATTACTCAGTCCTAACTGATAAATGACACAAACGACAGTTGATTACTCTGAATGTCTCAATTAGCTGATTCATACAACTACATTGAAGTGTTGGTTTTTCTTGGTAGAGAGTTTGAGGGATTTTTCCCCACTTCCTACAGTTATTGTGGTATCCTTTAAATTAATCTCATTCATCTAATCAAATAATCATCTTTTTTTTCCCTTTTGTACTGAGGATTGAACCCAGGCAGGCCCTTTGCACTAAGCTATACCCATAGCCCCGTTTTTAATTTCTGTTTGAAGACAGGGTCTAGCTAAGTCACTAATTTGCCCAACTTGGTTTTGAACTTGCAGTCCACTTGAATCAGCCTCCCAGAATGATGAGACTACAGGTATATATTAATTACTCACTAAGTTTTCACATAATTTTTCCATGTTCTGGACATATCATCTATAGGAGATTCTTCTGTCCAGTGCTCTATTCTCTGGGTGAGGAATATCAAACACCACCAATCACAAAATTCTACCTTAAGGAAGCCCTTCAAACTTGACTCATCAAAGTCTTGTAATGCATTGCATTTGAGAAACATGTGAACTTTCATGAAAAAATCACAATTACCTCATCTATTTTAGTCAACTTGATGCTTCCTCTTGGCATTTCTAATTAAATGAATGCAAAACAAAGCTAGCCAAATACTAACAGAACAAATGGTCAGTCTGACATCTTTAGCCACAGAAAACTGTAAGTTAAAGTCAAGCCTTAAAAACTATATTTTTTCTTAGTCACTCATCCAACAGATGCTGACACCACTAGATTCTAACTACTTCTTGTTTTCAAATGTAACTAAATAATACTAACCATGAAGTAAATTATAATTTTAAATTCAAACACTCTGTCAGGTCTAAGTACCATTGTAGACCTGAGTACTATTTTTTTAAATTTGCTTTGGGGTTGCTAAATTAAGAAGAGGAGACAGAATAAGTTTCATAAATCATTAAGGTCTCTTCCTCTTCTGAAACAAACTTTCCTAGTCTCTGAATGCTAATTCAGTCAAATCATTGTAAGCTAGACAGTGGATTTGTTACACAAGGTACAGAAGTTTTAAACAATGTAGAGAGTCTAGATCAGGAGTTGGCAAATTATGCACATAGGCCAAATCTGGCCTATAGCCTATTCTTAAAAATAAAGCTTATTAAAATATAGCCATAGCCTTAGCTGTTTTCATATTATGGAAGAGTCAACTAGCAGAGTTTGGTAGTTGAACAGACAGTATAATTTCTATTTTTTAAAATATTGTTGATCCTTGATACAGACCAATAATATCTTATTTGCAATGCTCAAAGTCTAATTTTTTTTAAAAATGTGTTTATGGTAGCAAAACATGGACTTACCTTAACCTCTTGGTGGTAATGGAATAAATATACTTGAATTGATATAAGATTATTTATTCTTTTTATTTACCTCACTGAAGTTATTCATGTGATTCACTACAGAAACACTGATTACTGAAACTGTCCTAATCCACACTGAAGGTGTAATGATATACATTTAGATAGATAGATGATGATAGATAGATAGATAGATAGAGATACAGATATATATATATATATATATATATATATATATATATATATATAGTACATTGAGTACATATCTCTCTGAATTCTGAAATACTCTTAATTCTGAAAAATTAACTTACCCCAAGAGTTCATTGGATCAAAGATACCCAAATTCTGGAATAAAACTTTTGAAAATTTTCATCATTGGACATTCCCCACATGTCATGCCCATGCATTGAAAGTGGGACTGAGAGGCCATGAATGGTAATTACCAGGGTGATTCAGTCGTGTGCATTTTGTGTTAAAAGTATGGACAAAGTATGCGACAGCAATAGCAGTGATACTGAAAAGAGGGGCCATAGTGAACATATGAATGCTAGAATATATTTGGGATATTACCTCTGCTATTATTTTTCAAAAGGGCCATACTTACTTTCTAGAATCCTATAGCCTTTACTTCCAATTACTTAAAAACTGTAGTCTTCTAGAATTAATAACTTTACAACATGAGAAAACAACACTTCCTCTAAGTAGCTCATGGATGTTAAAAAATGAGCAAAGGACAAATGAAAAATCTTGCATTGCAAAATTAAGTCTAGTCTCTTTCTAAAGGCAAATTCTGGACAGATCTAGAGGGTGTTGTTTTTAAAAGAAGAGTTAACATTAGTGCGTTTGTTGACATGTGTCCTCCCCAACACTTCTAGGAAAAAAAGCTTAGCTGGCAGTATGGTGATGGTGCTTTATGGCAGGTAAAGGAAATGGACATAAAATCATAATGTCTGAATGGGATACAAAGTAAGCAGCAGCCTGAGTCATCAGAAACCACAGAAGGAGAGGTTTGACGCAGAATATTATTATTTCAGAAGGACTAGTGCACAGCTTTTGTAGACTATTCTGAAGGCCCTAAGGCAAACAATGGGGTCAGAGAAGCTCAGAGGCCTAGTTATAGTATTTTTAATTGACACTGAAGTGTAAGGTGTTAAAAAAAATAAGTCAACATTGTAAGATGTTTCTTTCATCAACAGAGATAAACAAACATTCACACGGTTGGTAGCTATGTATCCATGTGTGCGATTATGGGTAGAATGGACGGGGCTTGGTTGCTTCTGAAGCAGTATTGACTTTGGCAAGTGGATCAACCATACTGCGATTTGGCACTACGAGCAGACATCACACCATTCCACATGGCCCTTAGCTGGGTATTGTGCTCAGAGTCTTTCCAAAGACTGTCTCCCTTCCTTCTCAGATCTCAAAGTAATTAATGAGAAATACAGGAATATTTTAAAAATGAAAGCTCAAATAGCATCAAAAGTTCAAATTGATGTCATGCAGAAGTGGCACAAGCTGCCATATTTGTCACATTGATTTGTCTGACTGTCAAAGAGGTTGCATGCCATGTGGAATGAGTAGACAGACTAATTTGATGAACTGTCCGGGTGTAGCATACTTTGAAATTTAAGAAGAGACCTTCTTGCCAATGCAATTGCATCAGTGTTATATGGAGTTAGCTGTTAGCAAGCTTTTCCCTCACCCTGGACTCTCTATAAAACATCTCCTAATGGCGTTGTCTTCCAATGGTGTGTATGTATGTATATGTGTTGTATGTATACACATTTAGACAAAAAAGAAAGGAAAATTTTCAACACCAAGGCTCATGGTATAAACTTTTGCTGTGAATGAATGAACAGTAATATTCTAGATTTTTTAGGTAGTCTATAACAACTACTTAACTTTGCTGATATAGCAGAAATGCAAAAGTAAGCAATTTATCTATTGAAGAATATGTGTTATCCTAGCTTTTTAAACCCTATTCTAGTATACAGAGCTCTAGAGAATACGGAACTGAGGCCAGATATGTAACAAAGAATTTCTAAATTTGTGTCTCAACCATAATTCTGAAACTTCATGTTTGGTAAGATTATGGTGATGGTTTATACCCTAGATATTTATATATTTGGAATTTGAAAAATTGAAAAGATCACAATTCTAGCTGTGAATTTTCCAATGATTTCTCTTTATGGTTGCTTTGGAACATTACTTTGTGTATTCCTAATCTTAGATTACTTATGTCACCACTTGTCATTAATTTCCAGGATTCATAGACAGAAAAACATGCCAAATACTTTGGAAATTAAAAGTTGGGCAATTTTAACAAAGAGAGAGTAAATGATCTTAAATATAGATTTAGAAGAAATATAAAGTCAGGGTTATCTTTATAATTCAAATCACTGATGCTAAAATGTTTTGATGTTATCAATTTGAACAGATGAATACAATGATAGATTATTAGTTCAGATCTGTGTATATACAAGCACACCTTCTCGCTCGCTGTTAAAAGGGATTAGAATCAATTACACCCCAGTGACAGTGAGCATACTAACAGCCCGGACCTTGTTTAAAAGCTATTCTCCAGGAAAGGAAAAATGAATACTTGAAGGAATTGATAATTTCAAAACTGAGACCTAGAAAGTACAAGATAATTCTGGGACATCATTTATGCAAGACATAAAAAAGTACTCAAGAAATAATGGAGTATGTCAAAAGGACACAAAAGCAACTTAAGTGGCCTCCATTGGTTAAACTTGAGATAATTTGTACAACAAATAAATAATTATAGCATTAAGTTATCATTCATAGGCTGAAATAAGAATCTGTGAATTTAGGTTGATATAAATAAATGTCAAGGAAGGGGAAGTCTTCCATTCAGTAGAATTTCAATTTATGGCTAAAGAAAGGATTGAATTTCTAACTAGCTCTGATTATTATTTTATACCAAGTCATTAATGAATACTAAAATATGTAGGTAAATTAGGATGAGAAACCAATTCATATTATTTACAAGTATCTTCCACAAGGTCCTTCTTTAATACTTCAAAAGAAAAGCAGCATTATAGTGAGGAAACCTGGCAGATAATATGGTAACGAGTAGTCAGTTGTACCCACCAGTGATGGTGCTCTATAAAAACTTCCCATAGAAGTGCACCATTTGCAATTCATTTGGGAGCCTCCTGTCTCTCAGGAGATAGTCCTATTTCCCATTTTTATTCTCCAATAAATTTTCCTAATTTTAAACAACAACAACAGCAGCAAGAGCAACAAATTTAGTATCACTAATATGGAAGCAAGACAATACGTGTATCCATGGTATGAAGTTCTGAGAGGGAAATCATGTCTCTTTCGTGGAATTCCTCCCCAAAAATGCAGGACCTGAACCTAATTGTAAAGGAACATCAGCAAACTCACAGTGAGGAGCATTTTAGAAAACATCAGGCCCATATGCTTGAAAAGTTTCAGTGATTAAAAACAAATCCAAAGTAAAGCAAAGTCAAGGGAGACAACAATTATGTAAAAATTTTATTTTTCTTTTATAAAGAAAATAGATTAGAAAGATAGCTAATAGATAGATATAGAGATATCTTTTTCTTTTTAATGGACTTTAGAACTATGCAGAGAAAATGTGTAAAAATATAAATTAAAGTGAAATTTTGGGGCATACCAAAAGACATAACAAATTTTTGCATGTCCAATAAATAAAACCAAAGCAAACAACAAACTAAAAAGGAAAGCATGTAAATAAAATAACTCAAACTTGAAAGAAAACAAATATAAGCAAAATTCAGAGGTAGACAATTCCAAAAAAGAAATTAAATTTGACACCCAAGCACACTGCAGCAACAGGGAAAACATATTTTATCTAGTAAAGGGAAAATATAAGCGGTATAAACATACAAAATATGTGAATCTGTGATTATATATAAAAAATATATAAACAAGTTAGTAGACATTGATTTATGTATTTTTTTCTATTCTTTTGTATTTCTATTGGATTTCTATTGTATTTTCTATTCATTTGTATTTCTATTGCTTGTGTTATGTTTTGTTTGTTTTTGAGTCCAGGTCTCTGTAGTTCACAATGGCCTTTAACTCACTGTGTAACCCAAACTATCCTCAAACTCATGGCGATCCTCCTGCCTCAGCTTCCATAGTACTGGGATTGCAGGCATTGGCCACCACACCCAGCTGTACTTCTATGAATTTTACAAAAATTAAAAAATAAAAGCATACAATATAATAGGCTTTTCATGCATTGTCAATCAGAATAGATTTTGCTCAGTGTTTTGAAATGATGTTTTCCAACATAAGTTAAAATACTTAAAGATGTTTATCATCAGCTTAATTATATCATTTTTAAGAATCTAGTTAAAATTTCATAGCATTCAAATGTAGTATAAGCAGTGGGTTTTTCGTATTTATTAAATGTGCTTCTAAAAAACTTGTTATGAGGAGAATGGTGTGATTTTGCATAAGAAGATTAGAATAATAAATTTCTGTGTAATACAACATCCCTGAATATTGAAATTATGTGTGATTTTTATCTCCTGAGATTGATTATACTTGCATTAATCTATGGTGAACACATATTTGCAATTTTTAAAAATCTAAAATAAATAAGTAAAATCACTATTTTTGTTTATTTGTTTTTAATTTATTTTATTTTTCCTGTGTTTTACGAGCACATGTTTGCAGTATGTAATGATCACATGTATCATGGGGAGATGGTGCATGTACATAACATATCTCAATTACATTTTCATTCCCTTCCCCTCTCCTCTTATCTCCATCCCTCTGTCTCTCAGTCCCTATCACTTTTGCAAAAACTGTATCTGTAATCACCACTTTTGATAAGTTATTTTTATTCAAATCTCATATAAGATAGCCATTGCAACTTATAAAATACATTTTATAGGTAGAAATGTTAATATATTGGTTCTAGTAACTATAAATTTTCAGATATCATACATATATTTTCCAAAGTAATTCCTTCATAGATTTCTGTTAATAAAAAGGCACATATGCTAGAGAAAATCTCCATAAACTAGTGGTCTGTGGTGTTCTGTTTTTTCCTGTTGTTGCTGTTTTTTTCCCACTATGCAGAATTAAGCCCAGAGGCTTTCACTGAGTTACATAACCAGCACTTTAAAAAAATTCTTTTGAGACAGATCTCAAGTCACTAAGTCACTAAGACTGAGTTTAAACTTAGAATCCTCTTGTCTCAGAGTCCCAGAGTGGTGATATCTTAGTTCCTTTTTCTCAGTGCAGAGACAAAATACCTGACACTCAAAATTAAAGGAGGAAAAGTTTATTCACCTCACAGTTAGCTGAGGTTTCAGTTCATAGCCAGCTGACTCCCAAGGCAGGGGGGCATGGCACAGGGGCATCGCAGAGGAGAAACAGTCTATGGCAAAACAGGGAAGGTGGATGGCAGATGGTGCAGGACAGCAAGTACCTAGCAACAAGCAGTGACTTTCTGCCCCTTCTTTCTTATTCAGGCCGCCCACCCTCAGGCTGGGTAGCAGTCACATCCTACATTCTAACGTGGCATGGGCATGCTTGATCCCAGTGTCATGCACCCTAGATCCAGCCACCTCCAAAAAGCCCCACCTAGGGCACTATGAGGCATTTGGGACACATCTAGACACAAGACATGACAGGTGGTATTTTGTTTTGATCCTGTGTTCAAGAACTTCTTTGCTGAAGGAGCGAGAGTGAATTTTTAAGACTTCTGTGTGGTGACTGACAAGAGCAACCCTGTATTTGTATATTTATACTGGGTAACAGATGTGTGCACTAAGTGGGTTTGCTTGAAGCCTTGCATCCTTCTTTCACTGACATGTAATTATTCAGAACTTCACATTTCTCCAAAAAGTTTTAAGTGATTACACAAAATCGTATTGTGAATTAGAAAGGCTTACTTGGGGTTTTGTGTTTTGGTTTCATTTGGGATCCGTAAACATTACAGCTGTGGAGGTTCATCTACCACGGTGTTTTTTATTTTATTTCCAAACAAGTCTGAGGATTTTTTGCCATCATCATAAAACTTTAGCAAACAGAAACAGTCCAGTGTAAAGTTGGTTATTAGGTGAGTAACGTTAGTATAAAACGATTCTACCAAAAAGCCTAATCTCAAAATATAAGAGCCATATGATTCATTCACCCTATTTCTCTAGATGTCATGAACTGATTTAAATATGGGGAGGCTGTGCATTGGGAGGAGTTATACAGAACAAATTTGAACTTGCTCCGTAAAGATGTCTCAGCACTACACATAAGGTTGCTTTGTAAGACAATCTTCCATTATGATGTGCTTTGTAAAAGAGCACTAACAAACTATTTTAAGGAACAGATCTTAGATTTTTAGAAAGGTTCTAGTTCTAGATAGCTTTTTAATCATCTCATTTGCAACCTTAATACATGAATTATTCCTTCCCTAGTATATCTTCAGTTTAAAGTTCTATAATGCCTCTTAATCTTCATTTCTTTAGGGGTCAAAACATGCTCAGGCATCTCTTAACTTATAAAGAAATAAAACCTCTTTTGACTTTGAACATTCCTTTGGCTACAAACTTCTACTGTTTCCTTCAGATTCAAACTTTTAGGAAAAAAAAAAAGAACCATTAGCATGCCCTTCACTCTCCTTCCTTCCTCATACCGCAGTCATTATTTCAGGTTCCACCATTTCGTTGGAGGTACTGTATTACTAAATTGGGCCAATGCTGTTTTGGTCTTTAGTATCATCATCTTCCTTCCTTCATTTTAATTTCATAAGATTTATCCTAAATGATCCAGATCTCTTTATTCGCCAATGTCATGTAAAAAATAACAACAGAACTATAAACAAAAAAGAATATTCCCCTCATTCTTGTTTGTCATTATGGAATCCGAGGATACACTCACTGTCATTCTTGCTGATGCAATGGTCTGCTGAAAAAAAAGATAAGCAAAGTCAATTTCATTTCCAGTTGTCTAAGAACAGTGAGAAGCCAGGTGTGACTGAAACCAGCTGGGATGATGTGAGTGAAGTGAAGTGGAGATGGAGTTTACCCTGGAAGAATAAACTAGCAGTTTGTCTCCTCTAGAAAAACATGCATTTACTCAAATATATTTCAGCTCTGGGAATAAACCCTGTACAAAGCACAGAATCGCCCCTCCTTATGTGGAGCTGATATTTTTCTGGGAAATTCCTGTTCACACCACGGGTCTCACATGCAGGATTATGGTGATCCTAATGAGCAACCAAAGAGAGTTCATCTCATAGGACTGGATATATATTAACCAATCCCAGAGAAACAGACACAAAATCTGAAAGTCAATAAAGTAATTTGCAAAGAGAAATACTTGTTGCTTGGAAGGAACGTAATTGTTGCCAGCATGATCAACACATTTCTTTTCTGTAGAGTACTCTTTTGTCAGTTACTAAATGTGGGCCATATTTTTGTATGTTTGCAAATGTTAACTCACTGTAGAAATTTTAAAATGAAATATAAGAAAGAAAATATGATCAGAGGTGCCATCGAATCACTAGGATCTCTATTCCCTCTGGAAGAATTTCTTCTGTCCTTGTATAACACACACACACACACACACACACACACACACACACACACAGAAGCAGCAGCAGCATAATAGAGTCCCAGTACTATACATTTCAAGATAAGAACATTAGATAAAATAAGAATGTTTAAAACACCACCTAATGGTCTGAAAAGCAGATGTTAATTTTGGAATTTCTTGGGGTTTTAGGTAGAAACCAGGTGTTATGCAAATGTGATAATTTGAATATTTACCACATTTTGGCATAGGTCTTCAAAGATCAGAACCAAGGCATGGTCTTTACCCAGTACAAAGTGTGCGAAAATTCACAATACAGTGTTTGTTGGTGGAAGCCATCATTTTAATATTGTCAGATAATGGATAGACATTCCTATTAGTATGCTCCTTGTCAGAATCTTACAAGTTCATTGTCTTTACAAGCTGGAGGGCCATTATGTGACACTTATCTAGTGAACAATGGAGTGCTGACCTTTGAACTTTTAAAGTTAAATTAGCTGGTGTCTTGCCACAGTGGCATCCTGAACTAGCCCTGTCCTCACTGTCTGGAATCGTGGCTCTAAACCATCATAGACTGGCACCCTTCAATGGGCAGGAGACTGGGGAATGTATGCAGCAGATCCGCAATTTATATTTCTCCCTGACTCACAGGGAGACGAAGAAATGCAAGGAAATGCAATGAAACCACATGTGAAAGGCTGAAAACTCTTTGGACTAAGACTATTAAATGCCCATTTTGAGTGTATTTGCTAAAAATAAAACAAAGTAAGCTGATTGGATTTGGAAAGGTACAATCTTTATGTTTTTCTAAAAAAATATTTTCAGAGCTTTTCTGTTATACAAATAGAAACTGTTTCTAAAAATACTTCCTCATTCAATGTGAAATACCCATCCCCAATTTCAACTCCCATTCTCTGCTGGCCAACAAAATTGTCCGCTCTGGAGTGATTCTTTTTTTTACTTCTTTCTTTTAAATCATAGAATGCTGTTACAGAAATCATAATTTTTAGAATCCTACAAATCAGAAGTAATACTTTCCTAGAAAGAGATATAGCTCATTTTAGCCCTGTTTAATCATTCCCATTTCTAAGAAATTCATTGAAAAAAACATTTTTGTTACTGTTTGTACAACAAATCATTCTTTCTGAAGAGTATTGAAATAAATAAATAAATAGTAGAGCTTCCGCACACTAATGCAGTCAACCTACCACATCCTCAAATAGTTAAGTTGAGCAGTTTACTTAGAAAGGCTGACAAATTTGCTTCACTTCAAAATATCATTAACACCAATAACACATTTGCCCAAGCCTATTTCTAAGTTGTAAAAAAAGATTGCTACAGATTAAGACCCTTAATATAATGCTATAAGCTCCTAACAATGGTATCTTTTATAGTGAAGAGCAACTGCAGACACAAATTGCCCTCTTTCCTGCACCTTTTTCACAAAAATCAATATTAAAGTAGTATTGGCCTTAACTCTCCCATACACTGTATGAGAAAAAACCACAGCCGTGCTTAGGACAGTTTAGGTCAATAAAGAATCAATACTGTGGTTGAATCTGTAGAAAGATAAAAGACTCAGAACTCTCTACACAGAGACCAATTGTTTTCCCTCCATTCTGTAAAGTAGCAAAAGGATATCACTTGTATGTGCAGTACAGGAGGAGGAAGCTTTTGCTTTTCAGTTTTTACAATTTATGTGCATTAAGTGTTGGAGAAAAGTAAAGGGGGCATAGTACAGATAACGGGCCAAAAGAAAGGAGAAAGAAAAAATAAATCAAAAGGATTGCAAAATATACTTTTCTTGGATGTTCTGGTCTCTTCTTAGGAAAGAGGCTTTTTATCCAAATCCACATACAGTAAGTATGAGGTCAGATGATACCAAGAAGAGTCTGTATTAAGATCTTGGCAATGATATTTCTTTGGGAAAAGCTAATTATTTCTAAGCTTCTGTTTCCTAATCTACAATAAAATATAAGATAACAATATTAGCTAATTCACAGAACTTTTAACTGACCTTTGTTGTGCTCACCACTGTCCAACATTTGAGCAGCTGAATTTCCCAGCCCTCTCGCAGCCAGACCAGGCTATGGGTTGATTATGGCTAATGAACTGTTGAGAGGAAATGACATAATTTTATTTCCAAGAGGAGACCATTTTCTCTTTTTCTGGCCTGGGAAACTTGCACAAATTCTCCAATTATGAGGTAGAACCTCAGGTCAAAGTCACCTGGGTGTTCAAGTCACCACACAGAGGACAGTTTTCTTGGAAAGTCATTTAGGTCTGAAATTTTTGTGATAACCAACTAAATACATATTGTCTTATGCCATCAAGATTTGAGGGTCATTATTTTGTTGTTCTTACCATAGTAACCTAGCAATATCCTGACTACTTATTAGTTATGAAGAATGATTTTTAAAATGTATGAAAATTTCTCACCACAAAGCTGGGAACAAAATAGTACTCAATTAATGTTTTCGGATAGAAGCTGCATTCCAAACAGGGGATCAGTTTGAACAAAGTGAAGAAATGAAATAAAACAGGGCATTTACAGATTCTATAAGAGAATTCTTAGGAAGATGCTTGTATCTATTAAAATAGAAATCATCATTTCAAACATCCAAGCTAAGATTTTTTTTAAAAAGTATTGCATGATATAGACCTATAAAATACAGAAAGAGTGTTCTTTGGCTTAAGAAGTGCAGAAAATGCTGCCTACTTAAAACTCTCACTTGAATATTTTTAATTTACAGTAAATTACTAAGGGCCCTGAGAAGTACTAAAATAGAAATCTCTGATGAATAATTCTCATTCCAGGACTTTTCAAGCTTCTCTGACCACAACATGCTTTTTCCATACAATGTCAATTAACTTCTTTCTGAATACCTTGTCACTGCCTTCACAAAGCGTATTACATACTTAGTAAATTGTTAAACTATGCTTAGCACTAATATTCATTATGGCTTATGTTCAGCAATATATGATGAGAAGTCTATTTAAACAGTTTTTAGGTTTTATGTGTATTAAGTGTTGGTAAAAAGTAAAGAAAAATAGATGCATTTATAGTCTTACCATATGAAGTATTATCATAAACTTTCAATGGATATATCTACTTGATCCTCATAATATCCTCCTTTATGTAATTAGAGATTTGAATGTTAAAGAAATTCAAAGTTGATGGAATAATTCAATGTCTCTTCAATTTGACTATTCAAACTCTGCCTTATGTTTGATTGAAAAATGACTGACTGTGACAACCCAAACATCAGGAAGAATGCATGTACACAAAGTGTAAATAACGTGCTTCTTCAGAGTGTACCTCCTTTTTTTATTAAAATCCACCTACAAATATCTATTTATGTCTTTATCAGAACTATCTCACATTGACATACGTAACTGCAAAAGAGTCTGAAAAAGAAGACTTATGCTTTTGCTGTTTTGTTTTACCTGGGTCATTGTCATCCTCTAATGATGTTCTAAGGAAGGGAGAGAGAATGAGTATCAGGTTGGCAACAAATGGTGTCTGACACAATCCTGGAGCATGATCAGAATTTTATCTCTACTCCTCTGGTATCAACATGATGCCTCCTCTTCAGACAATACAGAAATGAAGATTTGGAAATAATACATCAAGGATAATTAAAAGGAAAAAGATAAAAGATCAATATTAAATTTGATCTTTCATTTGACTTTATTAAATTCAAATTATTCTTCATAGCCATCCTACTATAATCTCTGTGAACTAACGAATTAGGTAAATCCAGAGGTAATATTTTTGAGATCTTAGTTGCCTCAACTTTAAAGACAAAAGAATCATTCCTTCTTTCTTGGGTTTGTAGTATAGATAGAAAATAAATTAAGTCACATAAAACCCTTGAACCCAACAGCAGAAAATTTCCCAAACATGGGGAAAGAATCTGACATACAAATAAGTGAAGTATATAGAACACCAAACAGTCTCAACCAACATAAATCTACACCCAGGTGTATAAAAATTAAGACCCCAGGCATACAGCATAAAAACAGAATACTAAAAGCTGTTAGAGAAAAGACACAACTCACCTATCATTGAAAGCCCGTTAGAATCATGGCAGACTTTTCAGCATAAACCCTTAAGATGAGATTGTAATGAAATATTTCAAGCTCTGAAAGAAAACAACTTTAACCTGGATTGATGTACCCTACAAAACTTTCTTTGAAATTTAATGGAGAACTGAAGAAATTCCATGACAAAGGACAAATGAAGAAATTCATGTCCACCAAACCAACCCTAGAAAGAATACTGAGAGGTATATTACATAGAGATAAAAATGACCACAATTTCCAGAACAACAACAGAAAGAAACCCCCAGACAGGGCAAGAAATTAAACAAGGAGGGAAAGCAGAAAACCAACAGCAGGAAACTAACATGACAAAGTTGACCCAGTTCGTGTCAGTTACATCCATCAATGTATATCCTCAATTCACCTAGTAAAAGAAATAGTTTGACAGAATGGTTCAAGAAACAGGATCCCACAATATGCTGTATGCGAGAAACACATCTGACTCAAAAGGAAACTCATAGATTAAAATCAAAGGATGGAAAACAGTATTCCATGTGACTGGAACCCTGGAAAAAGCAGGAGTAGCTATTCTATTTGCAGACAAGCTATTCTATTTGAACTTCGAAGCAAAATGATCAAAAAAGATAAAGAAGATCACCACATTCTTGTAAAGGGAATAATTCAAAAAGAAGAGTTAATAATCATAAACATACATGCAACAAATACAGGCACACCCAACTATATAAGACAAATACTAATAAATATGAAAAACAAAGTAAGCAACAACACAATTGTAATAGGGGAACTTAGTACCCCATTGTCACAAAGAGATAGATCAAATGACAAAAAGTCAGCAAAAGAATAACAGAACTGAATCAAACCTGTGAGTAAATGTACTTAGTAGATGTTTACATAGTGTTCCACCCAACCACATCAGAATACACATTCTTCTCAGCTGTGCATGGGATATTCTCCAAAATATACCATATATTAGCACATAAAACATTCTTAAGTAAATGCAAAGAGACTGAAATTATCCCCTGCATATTATCTGACCATAGTGCACTGAAATTGGAAATTAATGGGAATGTGAAACCTGCATAAATACATGGAAATTAAATAACAACATGCTGAACAATCAATAGGTCAATCAACAGCTGAAATTAAAGAAGAAATTAAACAATGTTTGCAATCAAATGAAAATATAAATACAACATACTAGAACATGTGGGATGCAATGAAATTGGTCCTAAGAGAGATACAGCAATAAATTGTCATATCAAGAAAACAGAACACGCACAAATAAACAACCTAATGCTACATCTCAAGCTTCTAGAAAAAGAAGAGCAAGAAAAAGCCAAAGCACATAGAAGAGAGGAAATTATAAAGATCAGAGCAGAAATTAATGCAATTGACACTAAAAAATAAATATAAAGAATTAATGAATCAAAGAGCTGATTTTTTGAGAGAACAAATAAAATTGACAAACCTCTAGCCAACCATATCAAGAAAAAGAAAGAAAAAATTCAAATTCACGCAGTAAGGACTGAAAAGAGAGAAATTACCATGGATCCCATGGAAATTCAAAAGATCATCAATACCTACTTTGAAACCTTTACTCACACAGGGTGGAGAACATAGAGGAAATGGGCAGATTTCTAGAAATGTATGAGCTACCAAAATTCAATCAAGAAGATATAACAATTGTAAACAACCCGTTACCAGCTATTGAAATTAAAAGTGTGATTAAAAACTTACCAACAAAGAACAGCCTAGGTTCTTATGGATTCATGGCTGAATTCTACAAGAAATTTAGAGAAGATTTAATGCCAATATACCTCATACTTGATTAAAAACTTACCAACAAAGAAAAGCCTAGGTTCTTATGGATTCATGGCTGAATTCTACAAGAAATTTAGAGAAGATTTAATGCCAATATACGTCATACTCTTTAACAAAATTGAAAATGAAGTAATTCTCCCTAACTCATTCCTGTAAGCAAATATTACTCTGATACCAAAACCAGAGAAAGACCCAACCAAAAAGCAGAACTATAAGCCAATCTCACTAATGAACATTGATGCAAAGATTCTTAATCAAAACTGGCAAATACAATGTGGCAAATCATCAAGGAGATTTTACCTCACAACCAAGTGGGATTTATCCCAGGAATGCAGGGATAGTTTAACATATGCAAATCATTAAATATAATACACCACATCAACAGAGCCAAAAACAAAAATCACAATCATCTCAATAGACACAGAAAAAGCTTTTGATAAAGTCAAACACTTGTTCATAAACCCTATAGAAACTTGGAATAGTTTCTGTTAAAGGCCATCTATGACAAACCAACTGGCAACATTATACTAAATGGACAAAAACTGAAAGCTTTCACTCTAAAATCAGGAACAAGACAATAATCTTCACTATCACCATTCCTATTCAATATAGCTCTGGAAATATTAGCCAGAGCAATCAGACAAGAGAGAGAAATAAAAAGAATAAAGATAGGAAGAGAACAAGTTAAATTATCGCTATTTGCAGATGACATGATACTCTACGTAGAAGACTCCAAAGACTCCATTAAAAGACTACTAGAGGTAATAAATTCAGCAGTGTAGCTGGATACAAAGTCAACACGCAAAAATCAATAGCATTCTTGTACACAAACAAAAAACTCACTGATAGAGAAATTATGGAAATATCACCTTTCACAATAGCATCTAATAAAAGAAATACTTAAGAATCAATCTATCCAAGAATGTAAAAGACCTATATGCTGAAAATTATGCTACTCTGAAAAAGGAGATTGAAGAGGATATTATAAAATGGAAAGATATGCCTTGCTCTTTGTTAGGAAGAACCAACATTGTGAAAATGGCCATTCTCTCAAAACTTTTATACAGATTTAATGAAATCTCAATCAAAATACCATTAACATATCTTACAGGTCTAGAGAAAACACTTCTAAAATTCATTTGGGAACAGAAGAAACATAGAATAGCAGAGGCAATTCTGAGCAACAAAGGCAAGGCAGGAGGCATCACAATTTCTGACTTGAAATTATACTACAAACCTACAGTGAAAATCTGCATGGTACTGACAAAGAAATAGACCTGATGCTCAATGGAACAGATTAGAAGATGCAAATAAAACTACACAGACACTCAGGCAACTGATATTTGACAAAGGGGCTCAACATGTTCACTGGAAGAAGGATAGCCTCTTTAATAAATGGTGTTGGAAAAATTGGCTCTCCACATGCTAAAGACAGAAACTAGACCCATGTCTATCACCATGCACTAAACTAATGTCAAAATGGATCAAAGATCTAAGTATTAAAACAAATACTAAATCTACTGGAAGACAAGGTAGGTAGAAATCTTGGAGGCAAACAATTCATGAACAAAATGCAAACAACATGGGAAATACTTCAAAGAATCAACAACTGGGATTCCATCTTATTAAAAAGTTTTTGCACTTCAAAAGAAATCACCAACAAAGTGAAACAAAACCCACAGAATGGGAAACAATTTTAGCCAGTGATCCCTCAGACAAAGGACTTATATCTAGAACATATAAAGAATTGAAAAACATCAACCTCCCCCAAATTCAAAGACCCGCTCCAAAAATGGGCATCTGGGATGAACACACATTTCTCAGATGAAGATATGCAAATGACAAATAAATATGTGAAGAAATGTTCACCATCACTGGTTATTTGAGAAATACAAAGTAAAATAGTATTAAGACTTCATCTCACTCCAAAAAAAATGGCAGCTGTCAAGAAATCAACTGATAACAAATGTTGGTTAGGTTGTGGGGAAAAAGGAACACTGCTCCACTGTTGGTGGGAGTGTAGACTGGTGCAGCCACTGTGGAAGTCAGTGTGGAGATTCCTCAAAAAACTAGGATTGGAAGTCACATTCAATCTGGCTGTTCCTCTCCTGGGTATTTTATCAGAAAAATTGAAAATGTCATGTCACAGCAGTATACATGCACTCATGGTCATAGCAGCATAATTTATGACAGCTAAATCTTGAAACCAACCAAAATGCCCATCAACCGCAGAGTGGATGAAAAAGATGTGGCATTTTTATACAATGGAATATTACTCAGCTATAAAAAGGATTATCTTGAGGCTTTCATAGGTAACTGGAGACAACTTGAGACCATCTTCATAAGTGAAATAAATCAGAACCACATTTGTAAATATCATATTGTCTATCTAGCATAAAAATAATAAAAATGGAAAGAATAATAAGATCCAAAATGTGTAACAGATATTATAATAATGAAAGGGAAACAAAGTGCTCTAAAGGATATAACTGTATGTATGTTTAAGTGTGCAAGACAGATAACCATTCTACTAAGATTTTGTTAGTTTATCAAATAGAACAGGTTGTACTCTCATTGTTTGATTGTCCAGCTTTTATGCTCTGATTTTGTAACTTGAACAGCTATTTCTAAGATAACAATATGTAATTTCTCAACTAGTGATTTCTTACTGGTTTTTTTTGAAAGTCTGTATTATTTCCACCTTTTTTTCTATTTTTTTCCTCTAAATAAAAGAAAAAAATCCCCTGAACCATCATGATTTAGCAAGTGTTCACAAGGTTAGCTTTCTCCACACTGGTTTTTAAAGATGTTACATGTAGCTTCCTATCCAAATGTCATAGAATCTGATGGAAGGATATGACTCGATCTTACACACAGGAAATGGAGTACTCTTTCTTCTTCCTTAGTAAGTAGAGGACACTCCAAAAACATCTCCATCCCCACAGGATATCAGTGACATTTACCCGACTCATAATACTCAGACCTCTGGAACTGCCTAGCAAGAGTTTTGTTTTACTTTTTGCCCTGGAGACAAATTTCCTGAGCAATATGTATATCCTAAGATATTCCACATGTTTTTCCTGTTTGATGTCCAAATCTTAATGTAGGTCTTCTTTAGGTATTTCTACATTTTTCTCAAAGATTAAGAATGTTCAAAATGCTCCTGAAACTTTCTAACTCAATAAATTATAAACACCTAGGAATACCGTTCCCCAATATGTTATTGTTTCAGCATGATCAATCAGAGAGAAGTGAAACTACTGTTTAGTTATCCAATTAAAGAGAACAGTTGGTTAATTCTCAACTAAGGTTGTGCTCCTGTAGACCCTACTCATTGTACCAGTCCCTTCTGCCAACTGCTCTGATTTCTAGAGTAATTGAGTCAATAGACATCAGGGTGAGGAGAATAGATGCCAGGCATACACACTCTTTCATCGCATTGGAAGCAACTCAGCACTAAACCAGAGGCTAACATAGTGCTTTCCTGACTACCACTGCCATGTATCTGTGCTCAGATTCATAGTTCTGGTTTTGTATTGTTTCTAGAAACTCGGTAACACATCAGTGGGTTGTGTTATGTGCTATGCTTGCACATCATGCAAACCAGGAGAATATTGAGATGAATACCAAGCAGACGAGAAGCTGGGGAAAATGAATAGTATAGGATGGTAGGACTGTCCTGGTCAAAGCAATAATTAAAGTCATCCTTTGTGTATACTTCTCTCCTGTAGACTTTGGGTTATGGCAGACTTGGGATTGTATCTAGGTTGACTTGCTATCTTATTGGTTAGACTTTGGCAATTACTTCCTTTTTCTTTTCAAGCATTGGTTTGGTCTTCTTAAAAATCTAGGATAGTATTATCAACCACATTGGGCTTTTGTAAAAGTTAAATGAAGTTATCTAAGGAAAGGGTTTAATAAAGCAACAGGAAAACTGTAGCTGTTAGTCATTTTCTTCTGTCCCTTTGAGGGCACTGAATCTGAGGGGAAAAAAGTTAGTAAAGGAAATTGTTTATATTGTGTACATCAATCTCACATCTTAGGTAACCCTCATCTTGAGACAGAGGGAAAACAAATGCTGCCTGTGCGGAATTGGATTCAGTAGATTCTAGCCCCATGTAGAGGAAGCTGTAGCACTGGGAGTGGCAGGGCAGTTGCTTTCCCTCCTGCCGAAGCTCCGTTCTGACCCTGTGGGGGCTCATCAGGTTCCAGCAAGGTGTCCTTTCAACTCCTTCCAGCTACCCACCGTCCACTGTTCATGATCCTCCTCTGCTCACTGCACCTGAGACTTACTGCTCCGCCCACCGCCAGGAGCCCCTGCTCCCATATAGTGCTTATACCTGCTCTGTCAGCTGCTCTGGGACAGGCTGAACATCAAAGTCTCTCAGTTAGCTTTTCCTGCATCTCCAACTGACTCTGGCCCAAACTCAATTTCCTCTTTCTTCTTTTTCAATTAACTACTCTGCCCAGAGCTGGGGAGATAGGCTGTATACCAGGGGCATACATCTGTCATCACTTATCCGGAAGGGGTATACTGGCATTCAGAGCCCTAATATAGCCTGTTGAACTCAAATAATTCTAGACATATTTGATTTTTGTAAAAGACAGAAACAACACACAATGAGCCTTTGCACAGACCACCCAAGGGGGCATTTAGAGAATTTCCAATCTATTCATGATCTGTAATTCCCAACCCCAAAAGTTTCCATGTTACAGCAGAATACCTAGGGACTCCATATGTTGTGGGAGCACAGCAGAACCAAAATGAGCTGAAAGAAGAATGCATTTGATTCAAATATGAGAGGAAACAGTACCCAAGGAGCCCCTGTTCCATTGTCTGTACCTGGGATTCTGGGACAGCACAACCATCTCAGCCCCACTCAAGTGTGACATTGCCTTTGAATATGACAGTGGCAGCGACCTTGTCATTAACTGACGCTATGAACAGCATTTCAGCTTTCATAATTCAGTTAATTTTCAAGCTACTGGTTACTAAACCCCCAGAATAATTTTCCTATAATTAAACCACACACGCACACACACTCTCACACCCTCATTCATACAAAACATCCACCAAAGTGACAAACAGTAGAAAAAATTAAAATTAAAAATGCAGAAAGCTAGAATCAACCTCAAATCTTTGTTTCTTTGTTTTGTTTTGTTTCCTTTTATTATAGGCATGTGCATATGCAAGGGAGATGAACAAAGTCAGCTAGGGATAAAGAGGGTGAAGAGGCAAGAGAGTTCATTTTTCCAATCCTGTTATTGTTAATACATTAAAAACACAATTTGGCATTCTCTCTTTACCAACTGATTATATGTTACACACACATGTGAAAGAAATGGGTAGAGGAATTACATACTTTGAATTTAAATTTTGGTTTCACAGTTTTGAAGAAAACTCTTATAAAGAGGTCCTGAGTATATCTTCAAAATGCAAAACTTTTCTGGGAGAATTGGGAAAACTGATAGTCACTTAAGAGAAAAACTTAAGAGCAGTAGAAGTAGGTCCTCAGACCATCCAGCCTGCAAGGATCTGATTTTTGCTCTTGTCACTCTTGTTCTATATTGTTTTCCAAAGATTTGAGACACTGGAATAATGAAAATACAAGGCCAGACAGAACAGGATACACGAACACTCCCCATCTCACAGGTGCTCGGGTGTCCAGGTATTTCCTGCCATGAAGCCCGGTCCCCAGCCACACTCTCAGCTCAGAGGTGGGAGTGTCCACACATTCTCCTGGGAGATGAGTCCATCATCTAATGGATCTCAGTGTCAGAGGGACATCTGTGATATCCATCGCTGATCCTCTTTTCTTGAATTTCTTCACATCACTTTTAGAGCTCAGCTTGTGGGTGAGATAATTCTGCCCTTTGCTAGCCAATCTCACCTCTTCTTGGTTTTAGTGGATGATTATCAAGTGCCCCCCGTCTCTGTTTGGCCAAGCTCTACACATGTTGGTTCTTTTAATCTTTCCTCATAAATCAGTCTCTGCAGCCCTTTAATCATTCTTGACAGATGATTTACTCAATAGTTTACCACCACAATGTGAGATCATTGTCTTTGAAAGTGTATCAATATAAATTATTTAAAAACATTATTGGTGCAGTCATTAGCTAAAAGGAAGAGGAGGAGGAGGAGAAGTAAAAGAAGGAGAGAAAACTACAATGTGATGAGAAAACTACAATGTGATGAGAAAACTACAATGTGATGAGAGCTAGAAAAAGAATTTCACAGAATTCATAAATGAAAATATACTAATTTTTATTGCCTTGTTAATGAGACTTTGAACCAACTCAAGAAAAGTATCTTCCCTTCTCCATGGAAAGTGAGTGCTCTGTCTAAAAGGGAAGGGCTGACCATTTTTTACTTTGAATAAGCAGTTAGACTAGGGAAATTTTAAAAAGTTTCCTGCAACTCTGTTAAAGAATGGACAAGTTCCAGTAATAAAAACTGCCTATACTCCCAGGAAAGGAGAGGGAATGGTGGTACTAACCTTGCTTCGGAGCTCTTGGCAGAGGTGCTCGTGAAATAGTTGGAGGTGAGAAGTCAAAGAACACTGCATTTTCTGTTCAGCATAACATATAAACTTCCCAAAACAGCCTAAAATTTTTCAAAAGCTTTCTGATCTTTTTACAGCCTGACATCATATTCCTCTACAATGACATCATGGCTTTTAAGGACAGGAATCTGATGGCTTTCATTTCTTACAGCGTCCCCAGCCTATCAAAATCTGGCATTTGATACTTTTCCTTAGCAACCTTAAGTTTCCAAAGTTTTCTTTGGGTTTTGAACCCAGAGATCCAGATAAATTTCTATGTGTTTACAAACTGTGAGGCCAACCCTGTGAATAGCACCTTATAAAAGAGGCCTAGCTGGCTGGGTGGCTGGACTGGAGGGAGATTAGATGAAGAGTTAGGAAAGAGACAAAACAGTGTGGGCTCAAGCAAAGGTGCTGGCTTTTTCTTTTCTTCTCCAGATCCAGCAATTTGCACCTCCTTTCCTATTCCCCTTGGATCTGCTCTAATGATCATTTTCACCACAAGATCAAAAAAGGGGGAAAACTCCAGCTTTTTGTAATGTATTCAGAGTTAACGCTACTGGACCAGTCCCCAGAGCTGAAGTCTCTGGCCCTTTTTTCCTAACACATCAACAGGCATACAGAGAGTCTGTGTTTTAAGGCCTCAGACAAGTGGGTTCCAACTTCTCTCAAGAGAGTTGTAAACTGTGGTTAAGACATTGTGAACTCTCTTACTCCGGGATCAACTAGATCAGCCGATCAAACTGATGTGCAGTTTTCTTTTTGAATCCATGTGGACCTCTCTTTGTCATGCTAAGCAGGACTGCTGTGTTTTCCCACAGCAAGAACCCTACATACGTTCAAGTTCACATGCAGTCTATTCTGACTTCAGCGAGGGCAAAGCACAGTTCATGCACTTAGAAGTTGCAGTGTCACATTGCTATGGAAATTTCTAGACCCTTGCTTTCAATTTCAGTACTGAACATGTCAAAGAACCATTATAAACATTTAAACTGGTAGGTAACCTCTATACTCTAGATAATGTTCTAAATTCATTCTTGCTCTAAGTTCTTGTTCTAAATTCAGGATCTCCAAATAGACTTGTGGACAAAATTCCACCCCATACCCATTTTTGTGAATCAAATATTGTGGGAACACAGTTGAACTGCCTGTAACTGTTCCTGCCTTGTCCCAACAGAATTAAGTAGGTAGTCTCAAACATGAGCCATCTGACCCTTGAAGAAATAGCTTGTGCAAACTTGTGGGCACAGAAGACTCTCTGGAACAAAAAGATGGACTGAATTTTAGTATAGCTTACACCACTCTACCACCCTCCCTTACCAGATGTGGGCTAATAGTCTTCACCTTTTCTGCTGGGCTGGACAGGACTATTAATTGCAAAATGAAAGTTTCCAAGATGTTTGCTTTATAATTTAGCACACGGATACAGGGAGGATTTACAACTCATATTTGAAGGAGAAAACCGTTCTGGGTCTTCTTGGTGTGAATGCGCCATTTGTGTTCCTGCACATTTTGCTCGTGTGTGTGTGTGTGTGTGTGGGTGTGTGTACAAGACCATTCCAAGGCTGAGCCAAACCACTGCAAACATACTGTGAGAATAACCAGCCAGAGTCCATTGACCATGTTCATAAAGAAGTCCCTTTGTTCAAGAAAGCCACTCAGGAAGAGGGCGGGAAGGGGAGGGGAAGAGGTGAGCCCAGCCTTGAAGAGGTCTGCAGTACTTCAATCAGAAACAGCTGTGGCCAGTTTAATGCTATCACAGGGCTCATATAGATGTGACATCACATAGAACTGAAGCTAGGCCAAGGAGTTTTACTGGCAATATACCTTAGACTCTAAGGATTTGGTTACAAATTTGTATGTGGCATATGTTTTTTGAGTGAATTCACAACTGGGAACCAACACTATATTGCATCTCCTTCTAGTAACATAGCTAAAAACAGGGTGGGTTTTTTTCCCTTAGAATTAAAATCTTTATTAATTTTAAGCTAAAGGGAAGTAAATGAATTTGCCGTCATCTCAGTTCATTACTTTCTAACTAGAAAGATTTTCAAAATCAGACCAGTATCCTGGCCAAGTAGGAGGAACTGGGAGACACTTTATATTCTAATTTCAAACTGCAGGCTATCCCAGGTGTACTGTATAGGATTTCCTGTAATTTACCAGCAAAATAAGCAGGCTACAGGAATATGTTTGCCATACTGTACATTCGTATTAATTACCCAGCAGGATAAAGTGATTTCTTTGTGATAGAAAGAGATGTAGATCTACAGGAAAAATCATTAAACCAAACCAGGGAAAACCGACACTTTTCTGTTGTTAAGCAGTTTGGCTGGATTCAGGACTGGAGTCTGGGAATATCTAATTGGTAGCATTTTTCTCATCCTCACTCAATTTTCTCCTGGAAAAGAAAATAGACTCTTGAATGGAAACAAGAAACCAAAGCTGGAACTGCTTTCCTGGCCACTCTGCCCAACCAATGAGAAGACAGTGTCTTCCCTCAAGCTACATAATCCTGGTAAAAAGTAATTCAGAAATATACAAAATTAAAACAAAAATCCAAAGGTTATTAACACTAAGTGGAAGAGACAAAGCATGCCAGAAAAGTTCAGAGGTAGAGAAAAGGACAGCAAGCCACAGAGGTAAAAGAAGTTTCTGGGCAGAGAGATTTGCATGGCATCTCACAGGAAGGAGCTAATGTGGACAGATCTGGAGGACAGGAATTCTAAGCAGAGAGGTTCAGTGAGGAATGGAGGAATATAAGATGAAGACCCAGGGATGTACAATGGGAGCACCAGTGATAACAAATTTTCAGATAACAACTTTCTCTCACTGAGAGAAATGTAAAGAAAAGGAGGGGACATATAAACCAACAGCCATGGAGAATATATGCTGCACTGGGTACTTTGTGTGTTAATTTATTCATGACAACTTTTTGATACCACTTATAAGAGGACTCTAAACTTGTCAGATGTAAAGACGCTGAGTGTGGAATGGGAATCACCAAGATACGGGGCAAGAAGAAATGAGGAGATAATAGTTCAAAGTTTCAATTAAACAAGATGACTAAGCCCTTGAGATCTATTGTGCAGATCATTTTAGTTAACAACACTGTACTATAAACTTTTTCCATGAGGGCTGGTCTTATTTTAAGTGTTATTATCATGTACACACAGTCATGTGCCCCCATGCCACATATATAATTATAGAATACGGGAAAAAAACTTTTGGAAGTGATGGCATAGGTGGTGGTGATGGTTCACAGGAGTATACTTATCCCCCAATAAGAAAATTATATATATATATATATATGTGTAATTATGAATTATAAATATACATGTAATATGCACATCAAATATACATCAACAAAGTATTTTTAAACACACACACACACACACACTCAAAAGTGCATTTTATCACACTTTAATGGTTCCCAACCCTATCTGCATATCAGAATCATGCTTAGAAGTGCAAAACTATAACCAGTATTCTACCACCCATCCCAGATGATAGTGAGGCAACAGGTCTGCACAGGACCATACTCCAGGCTCCACTGGTGTTTCTGAAGTCTGGTGAGTGGAGTATTCCACCTCACAGTAAGTAGACTGCTCTTCTCTTACTCCACAGACCTCCTTCCTGACATAATCTGGTTGACACACTCCAAGTACCCTCCTTGCCTTTTCAAATTGTCTCAATTAGCTAGACTTTTCACTGACCGCAGACTAAGATGAATACAGCAAAGCATCTCTGATCTCTGCCATGGTACCTGTGCCTGGTTTCCTGGACAGCAGAGTCTTCGGCAATAGTCTATGTGCTTTTTATGGTTGGAAAGCAAAGCTCAGGAAGGGAGAATGATGGGTAGGGGAGTGAAGAGGTAAAGAGAATGCACGGTTCAGTTGGTCCCCCCTGGGTCTTACATATCACTGCTTGCTTCCCATTGTAGACCAAAAAGAATGCCAGTTGATGGTTACATCTTATATTTGGTTGGTGAAAAGCAGGGGGGAAGATTTATCTGCTTGTTTTACTCTCCTATTTTGAGGAAAAGATTTACTCCAGGCATCATTAGCTCCTCCACCCTTTGGGACAGTGAATGAATGAGTTTTCAGTGGTTTTGCATTGTGGCACACATGAGCAAGAGTGGGGAAGAAAAGTGAGAGGGAGGAGAAGTGACACACATACAACTGTCAACTAACTTACATGTATCTCTGTGGTCAAAAGCTTTGCCAATAAATTGAATTAATCTGAAATGGCTCATGAAGATATTTGCCTCTTATGACAAGATTCTTCTCCTAATTCCATGAAGCAGTCATTGTTTTCATTCTCAGGTCGTTATCTGGCAAGCAGTGAATTTGTAACATAGAAAAATGTGATACTGGAAGAATTAACAATGACACATTTTTTAAAAATGCCCATAAGTCAAAAATGGGCTTCCTGTTGCCTTCCCAGGTCTTTCACTGGAATGTTTCAGGATGATGTTTTATCTTAACAAATGTGAAACAACCACTTATAGTAGATGTTACTAATTAAAAGAAAATAAAATTTGTCATGGAAATATTAACTGGTGTCAAATAACAGCAGTGTAATGAATTATTTGTGACGTGAAAGAGAAACAAAGGCCCAAAACATTTGCAGAATATTTCTGCCCTTTTAAGTTTCCCCTCTAGTAGGCATAGATGTAGGTACTATATAACCAACAAATAACCATACTACAAACATAGAGTTACCAGATTTTCTTAAAATGACAAGAAAATGAACTATCCCTTCTTTGTGCTAGTTTAGCATACTCATCAGCTTGATTGGATTAAGAGACTCTTGAAGGGGCACAATACTCATTAATGGATCAATCTACTGATGTTCATAACAGAATGTGTTCCTTGGAGGTAAGGCCCAGTTGGAGGTAGGTTACATATTTGGAGGAGTGATCTCTTGCTGGTACTCTTCCCTTGTACTCTGCTTCCAAACCATGAAACAGCTTGGTCTACTCTCCACACCATGTTTGTGACTTGGAAACATCTGACCATGGACTGATTCATCTGAAACCATTAGCCAAATGGAACTTCTTCCTCCTCTAATGTGTAGGTGTTGATAGACACATTTTCCCCCTCCCTTTAAAAGATTAAATAGCATTTTAGTGAGTTTACCCATTGCAGAAGCAAAATACTTGACACAGTTTAAAGTAATATAAATTAATTCTGGGTCAATTTTAGAGAGTTTCATTCATGTCTGGCTGGCTGTAAGGCAGAAAGCCCATGATAGAAAGACAATGTGGGACAGCTGCTCAGTTCATGTCAGCCAGGAAACAGAGTGGGGCCACGGAACAGATAGATTCCTCAAGTTTGGACCCCATGATTTACCAAAACACAGACAAAAATGTACTGTACCAGTCTTCTATGTGTCTCTCATACCCATCAAGTTGAGTCCAGGTTAATAATAAAACAACCACTTATTTCAAATAGTAATCATCTTATTTTCTTGCTTTCTATTTCAATGTACAGTGAGTTCAGGACCAGTAAGTTATGAGTTTAGTATCTAGCCTTAACTCTGTCATATGAAGATGAATAAACTATGGAAACCAGAGATTGGTAAATATTCCCATAAAAATCCAGTGAAGCAACCCAGCTTGGAGGCCACAGTTTCAGCTGTGGTTGTATCTACTCAGCTTTGCTCTAGTGGCATGGAAGCAGTCAGGCCCATGGTTTTCAGAAGCATTTTCAAACTCTATGAATCTCAGGTTCCTTGTGGATAAAACAGATTTCAAAATAACCTACCTAGTGGAATATGTGTGAAGATTAAGTAAAATAATATATGCAGAAGTGTCTTGCAGAAGAGTTTAATCTTTTCAATTCTTTACTTCCTTTCTACTTCTAAAATTTATGTGCAAAAAATTCTAATTAATTGACCTCATTGGCCAATATATCCCTCCAAATAGTGGTAAATCTAAGCAAAGAGAGGAAAACAGGCATAGAAAAAGTGCTGCATTTTCACTTACATTGTTTCCCAATTCCGATATCTTTTCAGGATGCTCCATCCTTAGAGGACTTTTTTGACTCTCATAATGCAGTTGAGTGAAGAGAAACGTGGCTACATGAAGATCAGTGTTTGCACACATACCTAAAGACTGGAACATATTCTGGGAGACTGAAGCCTGATTAAGCCAGGGAGATTGCAATAAAGGAAAGACTAAAACAGGTTAGGATGAAGGAAAGAGAGAAACTAAGAGAAATAAAAGTGAGAGAAAGTATGGAGCAGGCTATGACAGAAGGGGCCCAGGTGTAAAGGTCCTTCTTACTGAGAATGTACCTTCCTCTGAGATTCCATGCACTTACATCAACTTGACTTTCCATTCTGAGACCACAGGCACTTGAGACATTCACCTGGTTTAGAAGTTGCTAACATGTCTAGCGTACACTAGCAGAAGTACCCCTGGTGTCCCCACCCCTGCCACCCCAACTGATGCTCAGGACTGCTCATGTAGAAGGATCAACAAGCATTTTTTTTCTCACCCTGAAGACAAGTTTTGTCTGGATAATTTTCATATATGTGATCTGAGCTTTGTCTTATGGCTTTGTCACCCTCACTCTCACCCCTGAACTTCAGATCAATTCATAGAGAACTCTGCTGTGTCTGAAATCTGGTCCTGTCTCCTTTGCACAGCACTCACATTCACATGCAGCCACACAGGAAAGCCACGCTGCCTTTGATTAATACTCTGGCGATGAGCCATGCTGTACCCCTATTTCAATCACCATTTTGGAGGGAGAGGTCGATGCACTACTCTTCAAGGTCATTAAGGAGTTAAACCAGAGCCCCACCTCCCTTCCTTTTTATATACCCTGAGCAGTTCTAGAGAAATTTTCTAGAGAAAATAGAGCTTAATTTCTTGGAGGTGTTTTGTTGACAAGAAAATGGAAAGCATGTGTCCCTGCTTCACTTATTGTATTTCCAAGTAATGAAAGTATTTAAGAAGGTACAATTATGATCTTGGCAAGCACCTGGGGCTCTTGGAACTGTTTTTTTCACACTGAATAAACACTGCAGATAATCTGTTTACGTTACTCTGTGCTGAAAAGCTATCTACAACAAAAGGCCACAATGATCCTTTCCTTTTCTTGAAAGGAAAAAAATATTGCACTAATAATTTGCTGAAAATGATTTCATTGTCTCCATTTTCATTCTAGCTAGACAGAATTGTGTTTTAGTAAGGAGTTTACGTGTTTCTTATTTTCTGCCACTTTTAATAATACAGCATAGTCCATTTTTTCTCTAGTTATCTGGAGTCCTTATTAATAAACCCTGATGATTCAGGATCACTTATCTACCTTAAAATATTAACTATGACCTTCCTTTGAATAAATAACCCCAAATTAATTCTAGACTTCAATCTGATCAATTTTACTAAGTGGTATTCTTAGTTTCATTTAAACACGGCGCTTCTTAGAAAGAAGGGCATAATCTATTAGTTTTTGGGTCAAAACATAAGTGGAAATGCTAATAAACCAGTGAATTAGGAAATACTACCCAGAAAAATGCACGTATCTGATTCAGTTTGTTCAAAACCCTTAAATGGTACAAGCTCTCTGGAGAATTATCTACCTAATATAATAGGATACACTGCAAAGTCTGGAGAGATGATACAAGAAGAAAAGAATCAGTGACATGTTCACTTGTTTTGCAGTGTCCTGCAGTTAAGTGAGCAAGTTTCATAAATGAAAGAAAATAATCCATGGAACATCACATTTGGGGAATTTCACTGTTACACAATACTCTATAAACTAGAAACAATTTCCCTGTGAGCTACTCTGCACATTTAAAGGTGGGGGTGGGTCTCCTAATGTCTTCATGTTGCAGGAGTTGGATGGAGTCATGGTTTTTTCTAGATCACAATATCTTTTTATATGATTTGTTTTCCATGCGCTATCAAGATAAGAAAATGATTTAAACGGAGAAGGTCTTGTAGATCCATCCTGTCAGTTGCTGGAGGGGAGGTTTGATGTGCTACTCTTTAAAGTCCTGAAGAAGTTATATCACAGTCCCATCTCCCTCCCTGAGCGGTTCTGGAGGAGGCATTCAGCAAAGGCACAAAGGATGCCCATGAATTACAGAAACGTGTCCCAAAGGATGACACAGGTTTATCCTCTTGTGTAGTCTTTATCAAATACCCTTAATTAATAGGCTCTCCCAGCTCTCATGTAAATGTTGCTGGTCCTTCAATAAACCACCATTAAGAGCTTAAAACTGCCTATGTTGCCCTTAAGAAATATGTGAAGGACTATATCACTTAAAGTTATCTTTCCAGAATTATCAACTAGCAAAAAGCAGGACTCACAATCTTCATGATTTATTCCATCACGTTCTAGTCCATTCAGTTTGTAAGTGCTAGGGCTGAGGTCTTGATGGGTGAAGTCATACCCCGACAATGGCTCCTCTGACCTGATACTGTCCCTTTGCTCCACCTACTGCCTCCTTTTTTCAACGCTGGGAGCCATTTAGCTCCTGGGGTCCCTAAACCTGTAACCACTAGGGGGCAAAATCAACCCAACAGTCTCAGTAATTCATCCCAGCTGAGCAGCCCCATTTCCTCCAGCCCCATCCCAGGAAGTCTCTTTCCAGCAATGTTTTGAATTAAGAGGTTGCAATAACATTCTCACAGTCCCTTTCAGCTCTGCGGGTTGGCCTCACCGAAGGCTAAAGGAATTCACAGCAGCCCCAGAACAGCCTGCGGTCTGTTTCTCCGACAGTTACAAAGAAAGAAACCTACCGCCAGAAATGACAGTCTGGTTCTATCCCTCAGCCCAACATTTACTACATCCAAGACCATTATCAAAGCAGAGAGGCGGAAGACAGTCTACACCTGCTTCCTATTCCCTTAGGGGTCTGTGAGGTGGGTACAATCTGATGTGCCTGCCTTTCATAGCTAAGAGAACAAAGGCAAACTAGCATCCTGGTGGAGTCAGCGAGAGGAAGTGCTTTTCAGGGATGTCCTGACAAAGGATGCTTACGTAGCACCTTGGCAAGTGCCTGGCATACTTCTTTGTGCTAAACAATAAATACAAGACGACTGAATGATTCCGCCATAAATTTGTTTCCAGAACATCTTTATGGAGAGATGTTATTAACCCATCTCACAGAAAAGAGGTGAGGCAGAGAGAAACCACCTTCCAAATACCACCTGAATAGCCCACAGAGCCTTCCACCTGGAGTAAAGCTGAGGCCATTTATTCTTTTCCTAACCAGAATTTAACATTCCAGACATCCTAAATTTCCTTATATTTCATATAGTATACTATACATGGAATTAGTGACAAAAATACTTCATTTTTCAGAATCAGTCCCAATCTTTTATTATTACCTTCATATTGTTTTTGTATCGTGTGGTGATACGAGATATAGGAAGAATCTGAGTTGTCAGCTGGGTATAAGGAGCATGAATATGTAAGGTCTATTTTTGGAAAACATTGTTTTAAACTGCATTTGACAGTTATTCCTTGGCATACAGATTTTCAGATCAAGGATTCCAGATTGCATTGCAAATTATATTTATTTTCTTCTATTAAGACTAATTAGGGGGAGGGTTACTCACTGGTAGAGGAGGAAAGTATTTTAAACCACAGGGAATTCTGTTTTGAATATTTTTCTGCTTCTCATTATTCCAACTCTTTCCACTGCTTGGAGAAGATTCTAAAACTCAGACAGGCCCTTTCTGCTTTAAAGATAATTTTAATATATGTACACACTCACACACATTCAATTGGGAGGGTGGGATCCTGAAATGACAAAGATAATTTTGTATCTATTTTTTAGGTATTATTGAAGAATTTAGCGGTGTCTAAAAGTTCCCTAAACTTTTCTTTCCATCACCTCTACCTCAAGCAAGGAAAAAAAAAAAACCCACAACACTGAGGTGAAGAGTACCCAGAATTCTATGCATCGTTTGGACCTTGTATGGGAGGACTCAACCATTTTGTGTGTAGTAAATTTGGCTTTTACATAAATAATTTTTCTCTGAATCAATAATACAGACATCACATTATTAATTCCAAGGCAAGAAAAAAATTATAATAGCTGGAAAAGATCGCAATCATTTATACAAAATAAAGCAAAGAAACTCTAAAGGAAGAGAGGGAAATACTCCTCAGTGGGGAAGGAAACCAGCAAGAAAAGAAAGAGAAACCTAGGAAGTCGTGTCATGAGACCAATTCCAATTCCAATAAAAAATGATAAGTTTGGATCTCACCACAGCAAAACCTCGCCTGTCCTGACAGTGACAGAATCATATAAACAAGTAACTTTTGTTGAACAACAGATAGAGAAAGCACCTGGTTCTTTGTAGGTTGAGTGAACCTGTTTGGAAAAACTTCCCATGACAATATCTGAGCTGGGCTAAAGGATAATAGGGATTTGACGAGTACCAAGTTGGCGTGGACACTCAGACCAAAGTAACACAGAGAATTGCATACTATTTATGGGATTTTAAACTATTCTTACAGACAGAAAGTGCAAACACAGGAGTGAAGGGACACAAAATTTAAAAGATAGTCAGATCTTAGTTCATGCATCCAGGTTTTCTCAAGTGAGTTCATGCTTGCCGTCCCACTATATTCTAAATACCATTGCCATTGCTTTTCAAAGATATCCCAGTTCAGATGATTATATGTCATGATTGTAAGACTGTCCTTTGATTTTTAAGTGACAAGGAATCAGCAGGAAAGATACGCAATTTAACTTAGGTTACAAAATCAATCCTTTTACAATCAAGTTTTGCAGAACTTCAATGGATCCTCTCAATATTCTCCTACCCTGGTTTAGAATTAAGATTCTTGATCTTTATCAGGCCCGATATTACCTAGATAAAAGAAAACATCACCTCCTAGTTTTTTACTTAGTATGACTATGAGACTTTCATCCAAAGTGATACAAGTGGAAATGTTATGTGAAACTTCTTAGAGGTAAATTTAGGGGAGAAAAGATTACATTTACTTGACTCATAAACATAGATCCATAGCAGGCAATACGCAGCCTGCTTGGACAGGTAAAACAAAGCTATACATCCTTTAGAGTCTTTGCTGGCATTGATTGATCCTTGATGACCTAATAGGGGCACCACAGTGGTCCTAGAATGCCTTCCTTCAGACCTCACTGATGTGGGAGACATGTAGCTTTCCCTTTTACTGATATAATGTTATTTTGGGTGTTTTCATCATGTGATACTCAAAACATTGCTAATCCATGGAAGTCCTTTACTAAGTTTTAATTATACAACAGGAAAGTGTAAGAACCAACCACTCTGGTCCTGGTCAGTGTCATTCTCTAATGTAACAATACACTGTCTCATATTTTGGACATTACTGAACATTCACAAATGAAATAGACAGTAATGGTTTGCATTTTCTTGTGTTTCTTCTTCAATGAACAGAAGATGGAGGAGTTGACATTCGTTTTAGTCAGCAAGCTCTCCTATGAAATACAGCTCTTGGATTTGTTTTTGTGCTTGTTAAATAATTTAACTCAAAAAAATCTATTATATTTTAAAGTGCTATCTCTTGACTGTCGAGTGAGAATGATTTTAATGGGATGAGAGTGGGTCTGGAATACAGAGAAAGGGACAGGTGGGGATAAAAGCAGTAGGAGTTTACTTCTGAAAGAACCACAGCATTCTAGACTAAACGGTTGTCAAGCATAAGGTGCTGTGCTATGGACAGCTTCTTCCTCCCGTCTATGCCACCAGACTTCCTCTAATAAGAGCAAAAGCAAAGTGTTCACTTCAGGTAAGACTCTTGATCCCAAGGTATAGCGACATTAATATGGATATATGATTTCACATATACATACTAAAAAAATAAAAATGATGTTAATCCAGGTAAGAGTAAGTGCAAAAAACAAAAGTGTATCTAGCCAGATTATAATTACATAAAAGGCAATGAATAAGTACTGAGTAAAATTTTATATGAGTGCATTACACCAAACCAGTCAAAGATTCTGATCCCTGGCACTGCTGATACGATGTAGCCATCTTCTTCTTTCTGATGTTTTCAATAAAATCATTCCCAAAGGGACTAGGGAAGAATTATCCCTCTCGATGAAATGTGAAACTGTGGGTACTATGAAGAAGCATACTAATAACTGAATAGCGTTCTGAAGTCACTTTCACAAAGCCTCCCATTTCACTTCCCTTCTCAGGTTTTAATATCACCCAGTGAGTCCATCAGCTCACCACGGTTCTATGGGAGACAGAAAGTTGTATCACTGATGGGTCCCTCACGAAGTGCAGGTCAACACCCTGGATATACAGGTGTCTCAAGAGAGACACCTGCTGAATAACGCGATCTGAGTTCCGAGCCGCAGTCTAACCATAATGAGTACGCTGCTCTACAGCCCCTACTGCTCAAAAGAGATAAAGCTGGGGCCCTCTGTCAGGGACAAAATGGCTTCTGTGCAACACAGCCTTTGGCTAAAGTCACTCTGCGCGCTACAAATTATGGGTTGCAACCTGAAGGATTGAAAAGGTTGTTGGGATGGTGCAGTGACAGGTCCTAGAGGTGGATGTCTTGTCAGTGTCACTGGAATGTGGTACTGGCAAAGGAAGTCTGCAGCAGCATCCAGGATGGAGCGAAACTTCAGTCACAACAATTAGTACCAGTTCACAAGGTCTTTCAAAAACATGTCAGCACAGAGAGTCCACATATGGTACCTCTTTTACACCTTTCCAATGTGGGGAGAGGGGTGGGAAGAGGAGGGGGATGTTGACAGTAAACACTCAATACAGGGGAGGTGAAGAATGTTTTTAAAGCACATGAGTGAAAGGCAACTCTGCAGTTTCAGGATAAACCAAAAAGAGTGGGTACACTTGACCTTGCCAGCCTCGCTGTGCTCAGGTGCCCCATCCACAGCAGTGTCTTCTCACAGCTCCCCACCAGGCAGGGAACAGGTCTCACCGCTCATTCTGCAGCTTGTCTGAATCACACTGACATATTCTCCGCTTCATCAATAAATGTCTCTCTTAACTTCCTACTTCCTCCTCCATACCTCATGGGCTTGACCCTGCCATTCCCCATGCTGACTAAATAATTCATTTAAGAAATTGCTAAAGGGCTGGGGTATAGCTCAGCAGCACAGGCACCTGCCTGGCAAGCACAAGGTGCTGAGTTCGATTCCCAGTATCATCAGGGAATAAAAGGAAGAAGTTGCTAAAAATACCTCATTATATCCCACCCAATTTCTCACTGGTGATAAAATTAAGTTAAAGCAGATGTCCACAGTAGAAAAATAGGAGGAGTGAATGTGATATATCTACAGGAACAATGTCAATCCTACAATGGTGGAGATGGTGAACATTAGAGACTAAAGACCATGTGAATTTGGAGGAATCTGGGTTGATTTTAATTATAATGAGCTAAGCTAGCTCACCCCAGGAAGTATGGGTTCTTTTCCCATATCACATCCCCAAAAGTATAATATGGGTACAACACCTAAGTTTGTTCCACTTGTTCATATTTTGATGACGATGACATTAGCACTACAGTAATATCACCTACAGAGGTTGAAAAATAAGAATTGTCCTAGAGAAGTCTGGAGAGGATTGAATGAAAAGAAGATGACACTTGCATCTTTCTTCTTGATTCCTCTTACACCCGAGGAATTATGAGCAGATACTAGTCCAATCCCCTGAGCATTGGCAAATAATGTGAGGCTAGGTAAAGGAGACTCTAATGTTCAAAGCAAATTATGGGTGACAGTGTTTTCAGACTTCAGATTCCACATCATTCTATTCCTATTATCACTGGGGTCACATGACCCATTTATACCTCAAGGTCTTTGACAAAGTCAATAAGCTCTGACTTCTGAAGTAACAGTGCCTGAAGATAGTATGTCACTAAGTAAATGTTTTAATCCATTTTTCCACTGATACTAGGGGCTGGATGAAAATGAGGAATATGCCAGATCAGCACAGCATCCAATGTTTAAGGATGAATTTAATCATACCAGAAGGCAGGACAAGCTCCAGCCCCTGAACTAAGACACAAAAGAAATAGCCACCACTAATACTTCTTTTCTCCTTAGTGTTCACTCCTCTTTTAGATCTCATGCAACTCAAATGGAACAACCAAAGAAGAGTACCTCTTCTTCACTTGACTGATTCATGCAGTCGCATGAAAGAAAACAAAGACAAATTGTGTGTTGGTAGTGCTGAGAGATGCACAAAGCTCATGAGAATAGTTGTAGCTATCTAAAAGGAGAAATGGATGTTTCCTGTCCTGGAGAGGTGAGGAGTAAGTTGTTATCTAAACATGGTGCTGTTACCTCCAATCTCTCTGTAGAGAAAACCAAGGTAGAGAGCTGTTTGTCAAAAACGCCTTTGGTGCCAGATAGAGCAGCTGTGGTGTGGGGGAAGCAGGGTCTGGGCACAGAGGCGTCTCAAGGAAGCCAAGTCCATGGAGGGTCCTGGGGAAGCTGCATGGAACCTGGAGACGAACATCTGTGATGACATCTTTCCAGGAGAAGGACTGCTGCTTCTGCTCAGACTCAGAGGGCCACTGGACCTCACACTTCTCCTTCTTCAGTGCATTTAGGCAAGTGTGGTATTTCCAAAGTTGTGTTCTTTATAGTAGCGTTTCTGCCAAATGTGTAGTGAAAAGGGGGCAAAAAGATCACACATTAGAAGTCACAAGCCTTTCTCCACTTTGTGACAAAGCTTAACAATTCAGATGAATCACTGATGCTTTCAGCATTGGTTCTTTTTTTCTGAAAATGGACCTAGGAGATGCAAATTGAACACTGATTTCTCTAAGGCCCCTCTGTCTTTAGATTTTCGTGATTTTACCATGTTGGCATTGTTTCCATATAAGCAAGCCTTGTCTAATCCTTGAGGGAGAATAAAAATGCTTTGTTTCTAAGAAAGATAGGGAGCTTCAAAGTTTATATTTGATTTTTTAGTTCTCACCTGGAAAATCAGATCAGTCATACAGGGACTAGATGTTAGGTTTTTCGGTGCAATAAAAGAGAAGATATAAAATAAAAAGTAGCCTTTATTCCAAGGATGTGGAGAGAAGCCCATGGCTGTAGGCAGCCTAACTTCCTCTGCCCAGAATGTGGGATATGCTGTCTATATGTAACTTCTGACCAGGGTTGCACTTAAGGCGGGCATTGATGATGTGCAAGGGGCTGACTGGGCCTTTTTCACACCACTGGGAAAGGAAAAAGGACGTTGTTATAGGGGAAGGAGGAAGTGACCTCATGGTAGACATCCCTTGTTTCCACTTCCCACCATGGTAATATGGTGTAACTTATTCTAGGGCAAAATCCTTTCACTAGATAAGGAAGATTGAGTCATTTCAGGGAATGGCAAACCATTTACATTATTCCTCTTATAAGGTTTTAAGAAATATTTGGTTGCTACCATATTCAAAACTCTGAGTAAGTTCCGATTATATGATCTTGCATTTTCAAATCATTTCCATGATTTTTAGCACCACCAAAAATGATAGACTCCTCAGTGTGAGGAAGTAGATGCAGTCACACGGCCCCAAGTTCACCAGTGAAGAAACTGAAGTCTAGGTCAGGGTGAGGCTTTTTTCTCCAGGTTTGGGCACTGGCTGGTAGCTCAGCCAGGACTCGTCTGTGTTTCCTGGTTCAAAGCCCGAGCTTTCTACTCTGCTGCCTCCTATTCAGATAACTATTGCTGAGATTTCTGATAGGGAGCTTATTTCTTTAGAAATATTATAGACAGTGAGACAAGGCTAAGTCCTTGAAGGAGCCAGTGCAGAAGCCCAGATACCTTGTAGCTGTGGGGGAGACTAGAAACTTCCTGTAGGCCTGACCTCGAAACAAAAGATCAAACAAATGCACAAATATCCTAAGGACTGGTATTCTAAATAGTACTCTATCAGCCTGAGGAAGTAAGGAGTTATGACCCCAGCTCTCTACAGGAAGAGTCACTGCTGTTAAGTATGCCTGCTTATTATGTGACGTGCCTCCCCATTTGTTCCTGATTTAATCAATTTTACCTGAGCAATTAATCTTATTGGTTAACCATAGTTCTGTCCAACCCTATGCTTACCTTGTGAGTTCCCTTTTCCCCACCTTAAACCTGTCCCACCCACCTGTCTATAAGATAAGGTATTATATTACTGTATAATACAAAGTCCCTGGAAAAGACAGATTCTTTGGCAACCTGCTCCAGACCCCTTCTGTCCCTCAGACAGAAGCTCTTTCTCTCAATAAATATATTCTGCCCGTAACCTCCATTGTTTCTAAAATTCATTCTTCAATTTTAGAGAACACAAACTAGTACAAGACATTTAGGAGGTTGAGTGTTTCATTCCCCTATATCACTATTAAGACAACTATTAACTAGATTTCTGATAGGAGAGTTTATATAATGACGATTCAGGTTCAAAGTAAACTTGCAAACCAGTCTTTCTTATTCCTATTGTGCTTGTTTTTAATTAATTTTGTTTTGCTAAATTAATCCACATTGATAGAGGATTTCTAATTATTTAAAGTGGTTGAATTTAACATGAAATTTCATTAATACCCAGTGAAGGGAGAGGCTTAGCGCAGGAAAGGCAGATCACATTCAGGCTGAGTGGAATCTGTCAGGGGCCTGTTATAGCTCACCTCAGTCCTGATATGTGGATGGGACCACTGGTATGGTAAAGATCGTGCGCACACTCCCCCACCCCCTGCAAACCAAGGGAGGAAAGAAAGCAGAAAGAGGATCTGTTTGCCCTCTGCAGGTATAGGAATACGACTAAAAAAAAGAAGAAATACAACAACAGTGGTAACGTCTGAGACTCCTACTTGCACTTTAGCTGGTTAATATAGATACGAAAATTATTTCAGGAAATGTTTCACTTTCTCTTTAAAAACACAGCATAAAGCCCTTGGGATGGTAAATAATGTAATAGGCAGGCACTAACTGATGGTATTGGCTCTTTAGTGTGATTATATGCTCTTAAACGTTACAACCACCTTGTTGTGGACAGCTTAAATTTAAAGCATTGTATAACAAAAAATACAGTACTGTTAAAGTGACCAAACTAAAGCTATATTGTGAACCTTTAAACAAAAAATGAAAACAAACCCGTTCTGTCTAGGCAAGTGTGCATACAGGAGATACACACACACACACACACACACACAGTCATTTTACAAGGATGAGAGGGCAGGATCCCAAAGGCTTTCCAACCTTCTGTCCAAGGAGAGTTCCCAGCTCGCCTAATCACTCTGACAACCACACACCTGAGCATTTCCCAGTTGGCACAAAGGAGGACAGAGGGACTGAGCAGCCAGTTCTCCTGGACAAATAGTGGCTGAGACTGAGTAGCCTATATATGTCTTTCCACATAAGGGGCCTTAACAAGCAAATTGGGAAAATCATCTACTCCGAGGTTGAAATGTGACTGGACCACTGCTTTAAAGTAGCTAAGTCTACAGGGCCTGCTCTCCATCAAACTTTTTCAAATAATGATAATAAAATTTGAAAATTATGACAATTATGTGTTCTGTACCCTGGATAGGGGCAGACTAAGCCAGGCATATTTCCTACTATAATTAAGGCTTTCAGCTGGTCCCTCCCAACTGCAATTGTTATTTTGAAAGTCAATTAATAAATCATGTCCAGCTTGTTCAGAATAAAAATTCTTCCAGAGCATTCCTGCCGCAACCTGTAAACTCCGACTCATAGCAGGAAAGCAGAGGCTAGATGAGATGGATATGAGACTGGTCTGCAAAGTCTACCTTGGACAAACTTTAGAGAGAGGTTTTAGCTGACACATCTGGAACAGTTTCTAAGCTTTCCTGCAAATGGTATGCAAATAGTGTTTCCCTATGTTCACTCATGGTTTCTTTAGCTAAACTTCAAGCAGTTAATGCTGACTCTTAGAAGCCCAGGGAATTCAGATCTCCCCTGGTTTACACAGAATACTTTACTATCGTGATGCATTAGTGGAAGCCCTGGTAGTGCACCTTTGAGCATGTGATGCCTTTTAAGGTTCTCAGAGGTCAAACTTGTGGTTGTATAAAGTGCATTTTACCTTGGCAGGCCAGAGACTCTGACAACCAGCAAGGCTGTATTTCTACGTATCACAGATTCTGCATTCCAAATGTCCACAATCACTATGCAACTTCTCTGCAAGGAGATTTTTGCAAAGCCTATGATAATTCAAGGCCAATCAGTATTTATCAAGAAGAGCCTAACAGGAACCCTTTACACTCAGTGAGAGAGTAATGTTTCACTTCAGAGAATGGTATCATTTTTCTTCCTGTTGAAACATAAGGTGGGTGCAGAATTCATGTCAGGACATCACTGATCAGAAACTCCCTCCCTGGGCCTGAGTGAGCACCAATGGTGTGGATACCAATGGAGATCTCCCTTTAAAAAGGAAAGAGGGGAGCAAGTGCACAGCCCCCGCAGGGCTCCCTGGGGAAAGTTATTTACGCAAAGTGATAAAACAGATACTTGATAGCCATGTGCTTGGTCACCTGTGAGGACTCCACAGCAGTTATTTGGTCTTATGCAACTTTTAAATATTTTTTGATAACAATTCTCCATTTTTAAAATGGGAGAGTTGCAGCATCATTTTGGTTATCTCTTCTAGAAATTAAACATGGTACCACTCTTTCACCAGCAGTATGTTTTTGCTACTCTGTGTTTTGCTACTCTTTTGATACTATTTGGTGTAGAGTATTGCATTGATGACAGAAATTGACAGATGTCTCACCCTCTGTCCACTGCAGCTCCTCAGCTCACTATCTCTTTTCTAATCTTTTTGTACTTTCCTTGCTGTGTAACCACAGGCAATTTTCTCCACTTCTCTGAATCTTTATTTCTTACCTATAAATGGATTTGACGATAGAACTTCACCTATAGAGTGATCGCCAAGGTTAAAATTTTAAAACACATGCAACAGATGGTAAGCATTCAGAAAGTGTGATACATGGATAGTATAGTGACCCCTTAATATCCTCAAGGATGGGTGCCAGAACCCTCTGCAGATACCAATCTCCACAAATACTCAAATGCCATGTATAAAATGCTGTAAGCATTTATGTATAATCTACGTACATCTTCCCATATGCTTTAAACCATCTCTAAATTATATAATAGCTAATACAATATAAATGCTATGCAAATGGTTGTTACAGGGTTTAAGGAATAATAATTAAAAAGTATTATGTATGCTCAGTACAGATACAATTTTTTAAAAATATTTGATACCTGATGTTGGTTGAGTACACTGATATGGAGGCTGTGAATATGATGGGCAGACTCTACCTGTACATGTAGCACTCCCTAGGACCTACCTTGAACATGCTAGGCTCTGGATTATTGGTCATTGTGTTAGTTTCTCAGGGCTGCATTAACAAGGTACCAGGAAATGAGCAACTTACATAACAGAAATTTGTTGCTTCCCTGTTTTGGGGTCCAGGAGGCTGATAGCAAGCTTTCAGCTGAGACTCAATTTCTGCCTGGAACTGTCTGCTGCAGTCCTCTCTTCTAGCATCTGGAAGTGTATTGGCTTATGGCAGCAAACCTCCATTCTTCACAGTGCGTCCTCGCTCAGAGTGTGTGTGTGTGTATCCAAATTTCTCTTTTTACAAGCATTAGTCATACTGCCTTTGGAGCTCATATGACTCCAGTACAATCTCAACCTCTGTAACTATAGAATCACATTCTGAGATAGCACTTCAAAATCCAAATTAAGTCGAGGGGTATATAATTCAACCCCTCACAATATTGTCTTTGTATTTAACTAAACACTTACCTCTGATCTTTCTCAACTTTTAAGCTGCTCTGCTCCTCTAGACACAGGTCAGCTTCCTCAGACTTCCCTGCCTGTGCTCATCAGAGCTCCAAAGGGCTCTGCCTTCTTTGGATTCCAACAGGCCTACCTGTTGTCTGAATTTCCTATTTAAAACTTAGTTGTAAGTCCTCATATGGTGTTAATTGCATTTCTTCATATGCATCTATGTATTTAGCTAGAGGAAAATAGTACATACAATTGTGCCTTCTCCACCTCCTTGAATATTTCATTGCATAGAGTAGAAGCTTAAATATTTTCCATTAACATGACAAGTACTTGAAGAAACATATGCAAAGCAGTCATTGGAAATTTTGCAAAAGTCCAGTGAGAATCTGCCCTTCCTGATGATAATTGCATATAATAATTCCAGATGATGATTGCTCTTGGAAGATTCCTGATCAAGACATTTGTCAAGACAGGTAGGCGTCTTATTCAGAGATAGCTCTTCCCAGCAGAAACATGTAGTTGAACTTTAGGTCAGTGTTCCTGAGCTCTTGGTTGACCCCTGACTGTGGAAAGAGGTTGTCAAGGAGTGTCAGTAGGATTCTGTGGGATTCAGCATCAAGGCTTGTTATGTTAGTTGGAACTTTTGCTTTGTTCTAACAATTAGGCCTGGTATTCATAAAAGTCCATTGTCTGAGAACTTGGAATGTGCAGAATTCTAGGTAACCTACCTAGTGTCTGGTCTCTGCAGGCCTATGACTTGTCATAGCTAACTAGATGACTCATTCTTGATGTTTAGGAGAAAATATGGTCCATTTTACACTTGACAACTTACAGGGAAAATTTATCCAATAAATACCTCTCCTCTGCATGGGATAACACCAAGAATAGTAAGTGTCCCAATCAGGGAGAGTTGAAGACAGAGTCAAAAGTGAGACAGAGGGTGAGATCAGTCCAGCAGAGCATGCAAAAGAATAATTCTCAGCCCTGAGAGAGATCTCAGTTGTACCCCAACAGGAAGTGAGAAAACGAGCCCACAACTCCTGCATACTGATGTTCTGGAACCTTGTTATCTAATCAAAAGCAAAACAGACCTGGGGAGACCCCCATGGTAAGCCAAGACCTGAGGAAGACATTAGATGACCACAGGTGAGAAGCAGTGAATGGACTCTAATGTATAACAAAACCTGCTGGGAAGAAAATGAAAACTATCAATGGGCTCCTTCAATTATGTTTGCGACTTTTTGTTTTTTTTAAGTTGATTGATTGAAAACTCCTCGAAGTCATTTAACAATACTTGCATTAAGCTGGGGAAAAATACCAAAGAGAATAGCACTTTGATTCTACTAATAACCTCTTACCTTATTAAAGCAGAATTTTAAAAAAATCTAATTATCTCTTTGCCAGACTTCTGGGTATACTCATGTTTTGCTTTTTTCTGTAAATATGCCCTGAAATTAATACAAACTGTGTTTGGGTATATTAGTGCGGATACAGGTTTAGTTACATGATCAGCAAATCTAAAGCAACAGATAAAACTTTTTTATCAATTTATTTATATACCATACAACATTCTGAGACTGGTAGAAAACTGCCGACCCAAGAGCTCGCTATTGTTTGAATATGTCCCTTCCAAAATGTAAGCATTGCTAATGTGATCAGATTAACGGATGAGATCTCTATGAGGTGATTGGGTCATGCATTCCCTCCATTGCGAATGGGAATAGGTGCACTTACAAAGGTGCCTGAGGATGGAATTGGTCTCGGTCTGCTTCTCTGCCATGTGAGGACATAGTGGTCCTCTTCTTTAGAGAAAGTAATGTTCATGGCACCATCTTGGAAGCAGAGACCAGGCTCTAACCTGCCAATACCTGGAGCTTACAATTCTCAACCTCCAGCACTGTGAGAAATGAATTTCTGACTTTTATAAGTTTCTTGTGCTCAGATATTCTGTTATAATGGCACAACATGAGCTAAGAGAGAAGTGATCCAAAACTGGAATGGTTTTCTGGCTCTTAAAAGTCCTAGGTTTCTTCCTAGTTGTAACATGCTCTCATAAAGGTGTTATTCCTGTTCATAATCGCAGATAATTTACCACCATGTCACACTCAGGTCAACAGGAAGGCAGAAAGGGGAAAAAGAAGCACATGTCCTCCTTATAAATACACATCCTAGGAATTGCATTCTGCATATTTCCTGTATATGATTGGTCAACATTTAGTCACATGGCAACAGTTAATTGTAAAGGAGACTAACAAATGCAGTTTTTATTTCTAGTAACTGTATAACCAGCTTAAAATCTGGAGTCTTCTCTTTATTTTTTTGCAGTTTAACGACGATGGACTACACAAACTTTTCTTTGTAACTATACTTCTGGGGTTTTCTGTGCTTCTTGATCGTGTACATTTATGTCTTTTACAAACTTTGGAATTTGTTCTTCATTATTTCTTAAATATTTTTCTAGTACATTCCTTCTGTCTTGTGAGTCCAATTGCATACATATTTGATCTTTAATATTTAAAGCTGTGTCCTTGTAACATGGCTTGTATATTAAATTTTTACCTTCCCTGTTCTTTATATTAAAAATACCTCCTGATGTAGGGTTCAAATCCAGTGACTTGCCTATATCATCTTCATTCTGTCTCTCTCCTACAGCTAAATTTATATGTCATATATGGAGGTTTTCAATTCTAGAATTTATATTTTCTAACTTTTCAAATTTTTATATCTCTGCTGAGAAATTTTATATTTTTATGAATTAATTACAAACATATTATTTTCTGCATCACTGTGCATACTTATAATCAGCTGTCAATTCCAACACCCCAGTCATCAAATGGTTAGTTTCCACTGGTGGTCTTTTCTCTTCAAGAACAGATACCATTTTTCTGTTTCTTTATAGGCCAAGTAATTTTGAGGTATATTTTGAACATTGCAAATACTTTTTGAGCAGACAATGGATTCTGTTATGTTTCTCTGGAGGGATAATTTTCTGTTGTTGTTTTAGGAGGAAACTACACTGGTCAGATTCAAACTAAAAACTATTTCTTCAGATGCAAGTGAAGTCCTGGTTTAGTGCTTTGATTTTTAGGTATAATCTATGCTGCCTGTATATGGATCAGAGTGCAGTCAGAGGCTGGGACAAAGGTTAAGCTCAGAAATAAGAGTTCTTTCTCTGTCTCTTCCTTTTTTGTGAAGAACTCTTGCTATGTAGTTGCTGCATCCAAGTCATATTTTTTCCTCTGTCCTGTTATGGCAGAATTCCTATGGGTCTTCTAGCAAGTTTTAACTGTCATATTTTAAATGCCTTTAAGTGTCAATTTTGGCTTACCCTCAGTGTAAATGTTTCAGAAAATGAATAAATTAACCCACAATCTTCTTTTTCATGGTTTCCATTCCCTTCTATATTCCCATATTTTGCTTACCTATAGTACCTTGAAGTCATTGTATGTTTGCATCTCATCTGAATTTTTACAGTTGTTATCTGTGAGAAGGCCATTTGGTAGAAGTTTGCTCTCCCACAACAACAATTAAAACAAATCTGAAAAACTGACTGGGAAAAAAGGGGGTGCACACTTACTGGAGGCTAGGTGTCTCTGCTACTTTTGTGATTCTCCTATAGAATACTCTTTTACCTCCATAGTACCACTGAGTACTTCACAGTGAGACACAAAACCTTATTTGGGTTGTAGATGCTCTCTAATCTTGGTATGTAAAGCTAAGTATTTTTATAAAACTTTTAAGAGTTTTGTCTGGCATAGTTTAATGGGAGAGCCTAAGGAATAAAAGTTCTTTCTCAGCACATAATGGTCTGACTATTGAGACAGAATGTACTAGCTGATAATTGTAGTCTCAGAACCTGAAGGCTTATTTGTGATCAACCTTAAGCACGAGCAGGGAATAAATACCACGACCCTTGATGTTGCTACTGTTGGAATGACGTACATAGCTGAAGAGCAAATATTAACTCTTCCACATAATGACATATTGTTAATGGTAATACATCCAACAAATCAGCCAAAGAGCACAAACTTCCCGTTATGTGTTAAAAGCTACATTATATAGGATATAAAAACAAAAAGGATTCTATTGCCACTTGGAAGGAGTCTAGTCTTCTTTGAGAGGTTAACAATATGTTTCTATTTTTAATCTTCAAATATGGACATATATATGCTATAATTAATGCTCTTTTCCCAGAACTAAAACACTTGATGTTACACTTTAATATGTTCTAAAGATGTTGTTCATCTCTCTGCCTCTCCTTCTTCCTCTCCTTTTCCTCCTATTTCTCCTTCTTTCTCTATTGATTCCTTCCTTTGTTTTTTTTTTCTTTTGTGAGCTGCAGGAGGTGGGTAGATGGAAATGTGAAGCTCATTTTCATGACATATATAGATACAAGCATATAAATAAACATTCCTTAGTGAAATGTTTCTATTCTGCTGTGGATTTCAGAATCCATATCTTTTTTGATGACACTATTCCAAAGTATGGAAAAATGAAGTGAAAATTATTATTTTTCAGAAGGAAAGTAAGTCAGTGATGAGAGAACAAATTGTAAAATGCATATATTTACAATGTAGAACAAATACCTTGTCCCTGTTCTCAGTTGCATTTAGTGCAAAGAAAATTAAGTTTAAAAGTGGCCCAGTTGATCAAGGCTACATTACAGAGCACTATTTATAGTGCTATCTAGTGAATGGATTGTAAACCTATGCAAGTCTCTTGGTGTATTGTACATACTTAGAAACCCATGCACTTGACAAGAAATATAAGATTAACTAGATGTGCAAGTGAGAGTCTGAGAATTCTAAATGTAAAAGTACCCATTTTCCCAAAAAATCGGTCTCAGTGCACTCAAGTATTGAAGAAATGCCTTCTAATTAACATGAATTTTAAAAGATATTTTAAAGAATTTTTAACATTAGGAAGCATGTAGCAAAAATTGAGGTTTATTTTTAATTCACTATTTCAAAATAATACTTCTTGGCCTCATAACATGGAAAGTCATTCTTCTAAGCATATACTTCTTGGCTTTTTAACATACATCATTCTCCTAAGCACTTAAATAGCAGAATGTTGAAAAGCCAAGATGTTAGGGCCTCTTTTTATTGGTTTTAACTTCTGTTACTTTTGAACTTACTAATTTAGTGCCCTAGTTGTTTTTCCTCTATGAAATGTGCTTAAATAATACATTTCATTGGGTTAGTATGACAAATAAATTATATAATAAAGAGGTAAAAACATATATGGTGCATAACAAGGACTATTTAAATGAATAATTACTTTTAAAAAAGTATATTAGACCTAGACTTTCATTTTGGCTTTCTAGAACTCAGTTTAATGATCCCATTACATTAATGTTAGTGCATGTAGTATTTTCTTTGTGCAAAAAGATATGGGCCATTCATCTGCAGGAAGGATCTGTTCAAAGCCTCTCTCCATCACTGATTGGTTGACCTCTGTGAGCAAGACCCACAGCATACAGCATAAAGTTCCTGAAGCTAGAGTCACTGTTCACAAAAACCTAACATAAAGTGGCTGTGTTAGATTTCTGTTACTGGAATAATATGCATAATGTGCTCAACTTGCAAGAAGAAAAGTTTGGCTTTGATCCACTTTCTAAGGTCCCAGCCCTTGTTCACTTGAGCCTGCCGCACTGGGCCTGTGTTGTCTCAGCAGAACATGGAGGATGGTGTGGCAGAAAGGCTTGCTCACCTCTAGGCAGCTGAGAAACAGAGGGGGGAAGCAGAGAATGGGATGAAGCACCAGGGGTGTGAGTACCTGCTTCCAAGAAAAATGCTTAGTGACCTAACTTCTCACAGGCCCTGCCTCTGAAATGTTTCACTACCTCCCAGCAGCACTAAGGGCTGAGAACCCATCTCTCAAAACATGGGCTTTTTGGGGGCACTTAAGATCCAAATTATAGCAGTTGCTAACAGCTAGAGTTTTTGTTTAGTCACGAGAGTCTAGCATAGTGCCTGGAAATAGTGTTGTACTGGTAAAAATAAAGAATAATATTTTGTCTGCATGAATATGCGATACTGAATGATATGCTTTCTTAAGAGGCTTTGCAATTGTAAGATTTATGGAACTTAGAAATTTGTAATGGTTAGAAATTAAATTTGACTCATTGTGAATAATGATAGGTTGCAAAATATAATGGGTTAGCCATTTCTATCCAACTATTCCCTGAGGAGGAGCGTTAAATTATTTTCTAGGACTAGAGGTTACATCTCAAATGTTATTCAAAATCTATTTCCTGATCCTCTTAGTTACAGATAGCAGGGACAGTTGTGAAGGTGCACTGCCTGGCTGAGAAACAAGGTCGTTTCTGTTGGCAATTCGATAGACGCAAACGAGATTTTAATGTCATCTATTGTTGCATCTCCAAATCATGATATTTCAGTCCCTGATGCAAGAATACTGACCTTCTTTGCCATTATTGTTTGCCAGAAAAGAATAGGTTTCCTGTTCTAGGTCATGTTTGAATGCCGTGTGGAAATGCTTGTACGGTGGTTATTTTTGTATTGACACATAAAATTGTATGTATTTATGGATTATCAAGTGATGTTTTGATACATGTGCACATTTTTGTGCAGTGTTCAACTTAGGATAAACAGATTCATCTTCTCAAACATTTATTACTCAAGCATTTATTCTCAAACATTTATGGTAAAAACATTTCAAATCCTCTCTTACAGTTTATTCAAAATATGCAATACAGTACCATTACCTATACTAATGTGTTCTCTTATCTAACTGTAGGCACCCAGCAACCAACAGTTCCCAGGCCCCTTTCCTCCCTGTTACCCCAGCCTCTGATAACTACTTTCTACTTCACCTCCTAGGAGATCATATTTTTTAGATTTTACAATGATTGAGATTATTCAAAACTTGTTTTCCTGTGCCTGACTATTTTTACTTAAAATAATGTTCTTCATTTCTACATGTGTTTTTATAAATGACAGGATTTTTCTTCTTTACCAGTCATTAATTCATTTTCTTAGCTATTGTAAATAGTATTGCAGTACACAGGAAGATGGAGGTTTCTCTGTAACATACTGGCTTCATTTTCTTCAGGTATATGCAAAGGGTTTTGGTGTTATATACCGGTTCCATTTGTAATTCTTTGAGGAGACTTCATCATGTTTCTCACAATGGTTGTAATAATCTTGATTCCAACCAGTATAGTTCAGTGGCTCCCTTCTTCCAGCATTCTCCAGCAATTATCTTTTTGGTAATATCCATTCTAACTGGAGTGATGTGAAATCTCATGGTAGTTTTGATTTACATTTCCCTATGATTATAGGTATTGAGCATTTATCAAAAACCTGTTGACCATTTTTATGGCTACTTTTGAGAAATATCTGTCTCATTCCACTGCTCATTTTAACTGTATTATTTGACTTGTTACTGTTCAGTTGTTTGTGTTCCTTCTAAATTCTTGAATCTTATCAGATGTAGAGTTGCCAACATAATCTCCCATTATTAGATTGTCCTTTTATTTTGTTTATTGTTTATTGTTTTGTGTGCACAAGCTCTGTAGCTTGGTGTAATATGGTATTTTAAGGTATTCTTCAAAAAATTCTTTGTTTATTTCAATTTCTTGATGTATTTCCCCCTATTTTTTCTAGCAGTTTCATATTTTCAGGCTTTGCATGCAAGTATCTAATCTATTTTGAGTTAGGTTTTGTTATGAGAGTTAGGAGTCTAGGTTCATTCTTCTGCAGGTGGGTCTGCAATTGCCTAGCAACATTTACTGAAGAGGCCATCTTGTCACTGACGCATGGTCTTACTAATCTTGTTGCAGACCAGTCCACTATAGATAGTTGTGTCTACATTGAAACTATTCTCTTTCATTATTATTCATCCCTAGCTTTATGCCAATACCAAGCTACATCAATATCATTTGAAACAACATGGTGTACAAGTATACAAAGGATGTGAAAACACATGAGCACTCATTTATGGTCTCTGTGTAAGCAAAAATATAGCCAGACAAAATCTAAAATTACTCATTTTTAAAATCTGAGTGATTCTCTAAATAATTCCAAGCTCTAAAAGAAATCTAAGAAGTAGAAATAGTTATTTTTCATATAAGAATATGCTATAAATACTGCTGTCCTATACCTTGGCACTCTTTTAAGAATCAGTGATAAACATTAAGAGTCTTAGCTAGGAGCATCAATGCCTCCAGACACAGAATTGAATGGGTAGAAGAGTGAGTGTCAGGGAGCCTCTTGTAGCAGTTTGCTTGTGCGTCTGAGTGGCTACCCACTGGTTCATTCATTACGATTTTCATACATGCGACCATTCAATATTTACTCATTTTGCTGCCCATCCATTTCTCAAAATATGGAATAAATATAGCATTATCCTTTGTGTATGTAAGAAATTTACAGAATATTATAACAATGAAATATGATATTTCTGTGATTTTTCTTGAAGTTTTAGTGACTACCTCTGGTAAGTTCCTAGATGTTTCTCCTTGAAAGCTGGCAAAACATGTGACATAAATAGTTATTTTTTAAATTGGAAATATTTTACTAACATGAAGTAGAAAATGTATAGCAGTAGATGTTTAATATTGTATTTTGTTTTTCTTTGCTCATCAGTACTTTTATCAATTAAGATTTTTAAACAAATACTACTCCTTGTTGGCCAGCCGAAAGGAAAACAAAGTGCTCAAAAGGAAAGAACAACTGGGATAGGGGAAAGGAAGGGGGGAAAGGAACAAAGGAAAGATTATATGCATGTAGTATACATATGTCACTGTATGTGTGTGTATGTATGGAAGATAGATAACTATACTACTAATCTCTGTTGGTTCATCAAAAAGAACAGTTTGTACTGTCACCGTCTGATTGTTTGAACGTTTTTTGTGCCTAAACCTTGTAACCTGAACAACTACTTCTGAGATAATAATATGTAACATATTAACTAGTGTTTATTTTTACTAGTTTTTTAAAATTATGTATTATTTCTATACTTTTTTGTTTTGTTTTTTAAAATAATGTTTAAAAACCAAATGCTACCAAACCTTAATTTTTGAAAAGATCCAATCTCATTTCATACAGCATCATAATTTTATGAATTAATATATATATTCTAATATGATAAATATACAATTATAAAGATGAAGCATGTTTCTCAGAGGAGATAACAGGTTTTTGTTGTTTTTTTGTTGCTATTGATTGTTTTTTGACAACAGTCTTCCACTAGTAGCATTACAGCCAGGAAGAAATTAAATTTAACCCTAGAATTCTAACCATAATTATACGGTCTTTTGAAAATGACAAAATAAATACATTTTTAGACATACAAAGACTTTTTCCTTAAGCTGTTAAAAAATGAGTAAATGTTTGATTGTGCAAAAAAATAAAAATAAATACATAAATAAAACCTAAGAAAAGTGAAGTTATCAAATAAATTAAGCTTACTTTAATTATTTTTGAACTTCAGAATGGTAGCTCTGTTTAGTAACATGATTGTTTCCATGATTTTGGAAGCAAACTGAGTGAAACAAGGACCAAATCAAATTCAATAGTCAGGTTCCATGTTGACCTTAGAGGGAAGTTTGAATCAGTTCTCATCCAGTTCAGTTTACAACAACCAGAATCACTCAGAAAACTGAACTCATGAACAGAGTCACCACTACATCATATTTAATTTTTGGCTTTATGTAAGGAAATGTCTGATTCCAGAAAACAAATTCAAGAAAAGTGAGTGCTTAGTGCTAAATCGTGCTGAAATTATTCTAGTATTTAGGATGAAAGTGGAAAAATCTAGGGTTGTTGTAGATATGTTTAAAAAGTTTTAATCATGTAAATATACTTCAAAATGATGGCACTCATTAAATAAATTAACATGCAATGCAGATATTCCAGATCATCACACAAAAAAGTATATAAGCTGATGATGGGAGAGGAATATAAACTATTTCTTGAATCTGATAGAACAGAAGTAGAAAGCAAAGAAGAAGTTAGTAAACAGGAAATGTGATTTGTGATTGTAGAGATAACACAAAACATGTCAATGATCACAGATGCAAGAAAAAGGGCAAATGCACAGTAAGTATATAAATTAAATTAAAATGCAAATACTATTAGACTGTTTTAACAGGGAAAGTTAAACGTTACTTCTAAACAAATCTATGTTCTGTGGTAATAGATGGAGAAACAGATGAAGAATAGATGGAGAAACAATGCACAATGTAAATACCAACAACAAGAACTGCGGCAGCAGGGTCTTTTGCCTTCCAGGCCCATAGCCAGAGCTAGAAGTGCTCAGTACCAGGGCATCAGTTTGTTGCGAACTTTAATCTGTAGAGTGTAAACAGAGAAAATAGTTTCTTCCTGTTTCTAATGGGTAAAGTTTGTGTCTACAACATAAGATAGACAAGGAGTGGGAAAGAGAGATGAAGAAAGACAAATGGAGTGAGAAGAAAGAGGGGAGGGGGAGAGAGAGGTGGATGATATAAGCAGCTGAAAACAAGCTTTGCATGTAGCTTGTTAACCCCACGCAAATGCATCCTCCAGTAAAGGTGAATTTATCCCTGCAGAAGAGAGCAGCTGATGGTGAGGGGATGGCTGACTGGGGAAAGCATGAAATGTTTCATCAGGACACGCTTGGTATTGGACACAACTCATAACACTTGGCCTTGCCAGATGTCCATGTCCTTTTTCTTACCCTTCTCTTCATAAGAGCTGCTTTCAAGGAAAGGTGCCTTTGGGATGTAGGCTCTGAAGCACGAGCTGTGGACTGTCATCTCTGGTGAAATACATGCAGAATTAGGATTGGCCCTCTTGCACTGAAGCTCAAAGCCTCTGCTAAAACAGCACTGCCTGGACCAATTTCAGAGTCCCTTCAAGTCTGCTTTATAAACTACTATATCAAAAACAAAACAGGCAACTCAGCTGAAAATGAAATCAAAGTTGGCCTGGAACATAGACAAGGACTTGAAGGGTCAAGCTGATATTAAGCTGGCAGATGAATTTGGTTTCTGGAGAGCAGAAGTGGCCATCATCGTTTAGGGGCCTGACTATCCATGCTCAGAATGCATAGTTCCTTCTCTCAACTACCATGAGACATCAGGAATGCAAATGTGTAGCCTGGTAGACTCCAGGCACCATTCAAGAGATAGAGGACACATTTACAGGGGCCTGGCTGGACCACTTCAGCATGAAAAATAACTTTCATATAAAAGGAAACAAATTCAGAGAGCTTAAGGGACTTGATCAAAAGCACTCCAGCTGGATAGTAAAACAGATCTAAGGCTACAACTCCCAGGCTGAGGTTTTTTTAAAAAAAATTAATGATGGGGCAAGAGTTGACATGGGGGATTAGGAAGAATCATAATACTGCAACTTTTGAATTAACCTGATCTTCATAAAGACATTGAATTAGGGTCTTATGTACAGGGTTCTGAAGCAGGAACTGAGTCCATAGAGGGGTGAAGCATTCTAACTGACCATGACTTACTGTGTTAATGAGGCAGTTGACTGATAGTTTTAGTTTTGAATTAAACTCTTGATTTTTTTTTTCTGTTTTAGTTCAGTGCATGTACGTAGTACATGTTTGCATTCCTTGTGGGAAGTGGGCACACAAACCTAACACATTTTAATTCCTTTTTTCATTCCCTTTCTCTTCCCTCCCTTCTTCTTCACCCATCTCTGGATCTCTTTTCTTTTTGGTATATGTTGCAGTTATAACCAGCCTGAGTGACTGGTCCAAAGGTTATTTGATAGCATTTAAGAATTACACCGTACTTCAAATATCCTTAATGTTCAAGTAGGCACCGGGACATTCCGATTCCAGATTTAAATTCCCTGTGAATAGGGAGATGTTTAGGGGGAAAAAAGCCTTAAATGCTTATAGGCTTTGCATTCACCATTGAAATGCAATCCAGACATACAGCCAAGTCAGCAAAATAATGATTACCACAAATGGGTGTGCTAAGTTGGGTTGTTAGCAATTTATCCAAATTAAGAGTTGGGACTTTATCATAATCACTAGAGAAGTATGCCATTCATAGCTTCATTTATTTTCACATGTGATGCTCATCATAATTTCAAAGTTTACCACCATCCTCTTCCAAAATATAAACATACATTCTACTCATAGCTTACTTCGCAGAGTTCTGTCAAGTTAGAAGGTAATCTACAAAAGAGTATAGCTACTTTTTAAGTCCTGAAAATTTTGGATTTTGTTTAGAATCTTTAGGCATTTCTTCCTTCTCAGCATTATGTTGTTAAATATGGTACTTTTCAGGGTCAATGATAGCATACTCAAATAGACTAATAAGGCAGAAATATGACAAATTTAAAGGTTTGTGAAGCACTTTGGGACTGGCAGTGGTTGTGAGCTATTACACTCCCAAGTCTGAAAGGACATAAAGAAATAGTTGTTACAAAACCTCATCAGTCTGGCCTCGCTGGGCATGAGCTGTAGACATCAAGATGGAAACACTTCAACCCACAGTGACTAGCAGGAAGGGATCTGAAAGAATAAATCCAGTGTCCTTCTTCTTCTTTCTCCTCTTTCTCCTCTTCTTCCTCCTCCTCTTCCTCTTCTTATTTTCCTCCTTCTTTTTCTTTCTTTGTGTGTGTTTTTGAGACAATGTCTTGCTCTATATTTTAAGCCAGCTTCTAACTCACTGTATAGCCCAGGCTGGCCTTAAATTTGCTGAAATCCTCCTACTTCAGACTTCTGAGTACTAGGAAAGATTATAGGCATGCACCATTACCTAGCAAATGCAGTCTAACTTTGTCTTGCCTGCAAATCTTATGTTGGTCCCCACTAACAACATATAAACCACAGGAGAAGGAAGTATACTGAAACAGTTCATCTATCAGATTTCTCTAATGAGAGCAGGTGAGAGATAGAGCTACACAGATGTTGCTGGAAAAGTAATAATCACTTTTTTTGTAAGTTGTTGAAAAGACAGAAGAGTCATTGATGGTCTCTAAGCTATAGGCCAAAAAAAGTCTAGCCAAATGTATTGGTTATAAAGTCTCCTTTCCTCTCAATAATGTCATCTAGGATTTCTCCTTATTTCCTTCCACTGAGTAACCTTTTAAAGTTAGTGACTCGAGGGACAAAATTATTAGTACTCGTGAGGTCTTCACAGAGAAGAAGGGAGGTGTGGGTGGTGGTCTGGTATTTTTATTAGCAGAATGGCAGATAAACCTTACCTTTTTATTGAGAAACAGAGTAGTCACTGGCCTGTGATACACTGTTTTGAAAGTATTCAGAGGTTCCAAAAGACAGATGATTCTAAGATAACCTGCCTCCTGCAGTTGTATGTGTCAAATTTTTGAATTTCACTGTCAAAATCAAGAAGTGAGAGGCAGGTCAGAGTTTGAAATAAGAAACAGTTTACTGTAAGAAAACTAAGGAGAGGCAGGCTAGAAAGTGATGGGGGGATTAGTATATGTGCTGCTGAAGTGAGCACAGTGGTGGGGGAATTAGAAGACCATCTCAGTGCTGCCAAGTTGGGCAGAAGAGAAAAAGAATGTTGCTGATATTAGTGTTGAGAAGAGGGACCCAGACTGTCATTGGTCCCCTGGGCTTTCTTCATATTTCTAGTTCCATAGTTGGGCTCAACTTGAAATACCAGCACTAAAGCTAGAATGAAAAATGAGGAAAATGTTTCTTTTTTCCTTCCATGGCTATCCAGACTGATCATCCTGAAAAATCAGTCTTTGGCACCTGTATGCCCAATTTTGTATTAATTCTATTCCTTCATCTGTAAAGTAAGGTACTAAATTCATTGTGTAGCTTATACCAGTTCTAAAATCATACAACTAAAAATATCATTATCGAACTTCCAGTTTGTAGTCTGGCACATGTTACTTTAGAAGTCCCCATGCATCCCAACATAACTAAGAAGATTAACAGAGAAATGAGGCCTCAAGACACACTCCTACCTCAAAAACTAGAAAATTAGACAAATGGATGCAAAAAGTACAACTTAACAGAGCAGGAGCCTCCACGTGTAACAGTGCAAAGGTAGCAAAACCTAAACAATAGTGAAGAATCGCCTCTAAGCTCATGGTGGTCAACTCTGCATGTACAAGTCTAAGAGGAAAAGTCCTAGGATTCTCTCATGTGAATATTATGATCTAGACCTAAAACAGTGATGGAGAACCTATGGCGCACCTGCCTCAGCAGGCTGTTTGTATCATTGAAGGTGTTAAAATGTTGACCATCACAAGTCTAAAATATGCCCCCAAGCATCTGCTGTATTGGAAAATGATTGATTTATGGTGCTATATTCATTACTGGACTAGCCCACTGTTAAGGTCCTAGCCTAATGTGCTCTTAGGAAGTGGAATTTGGCTCTAAGGGGCCAGTCACTGGAGACGTGCATAGAAAAGAATATTCTTGTTCCAGCTTCTCTCCTCTCTTTCTGCCTCTCTTCTTGGCTGCCATAGAGTAAGCATTTACCCACCATGCACTCTCACAGTGTAGTTCTTGCCTTGAAGCCCACCAGACACAGGCTGAAGCTATTGAAACTGTGAGCCAAATAAATGCTTTAATTTGTGGTGTCTGGATTTGGTTTCATTGAGAAGCTGACTAACACAATGATGTGTTTAAAATAATCCAATTCATAGAAAGAAAAGGAGAAATTTTGGTTTGAGAGGCTTGTGGGAAACTGTGAAACAAGAGATGCTATTCAATGTGTATAAAGTTTCAGTTTTTGCTTATGCAAAATGAGTGAATTCTAAATATCTGCAGTACAATGTTGTATGTGGAGTTAAAAACATTGTATTGTACACTTAAAAACTTGTCAAAAAGTAGTTCTCATGATAAACATTTTTATCACAATAAGAAACTATCTATTGGAAGATATTAAAAATCAAGCAAGCAAACAAACAATGAAATCTAAGGAAGGCCCAGTAATGAGGCAACACCTATATTTCTATGAATTTCACTCTAGAAGCTCTACTAGGTCCTCACTGTGAATATCAGTGAAAAAATCTATACTGTTTCTGGCAGGAGAAGGGGAAAGGAAGCATCTGAAAATACACTAGAACTTTCTTTCCTTCTTAATAAGGTCCGTCTTCAAGAGAAAGTTTCATCAGACCCTACTCTACTGTGGTTTTATCAGTGAAGGAGTGACTTGAATGCAGAACAATTTCCCCAACTTCATTCTTCTCTATTCATTTTGTCTAACATAAGGAAAAACTATTAAGACGAACTAGTAAAGTTTAAAGTTCATAGACATAGGCACAACAACAGATTTGACTTAATCATGGCTCTATAGAACGTGTCCACTCACCGTATACCTTATGACTTCATAACCAACAGCCTATTTTGCACAGTTCCTTTCACCTAGTGCAAGTTTGCCCTTAAACAAAGAAATTACAAGGCATGCTAAAAGGTAAAAACATAATTTGAAGAGACTGGACAAGCATTATAATTAAGGTCATATATGGCAGGAATGTTGAAATTACTAGACTGAGATTTTTAAGAAGTCAAATCAAATTAATCAAATTAAGTCCAAATAACCAGAAGAAAAGAAATAATCAAATTAGAGCAGAAATCAAAGAAACTGGATTCTGGAGTTCCGGCAAAGGGAGGGGAAAAGAAACCATCTAGAAATATTCCAGATTATTCTGTTCTTCTTAAGGTATGCCTTCAAGATAAAATGGAGCCAAAAGCTAGTGATGAGGGTTACTTAATATCAATTTGAGTGAGCTAAGTGATACCTAGATAGCTAGTAAAACTATGAGTATTTATGGAAGATGTTTTCAAAGAGGTTGTTAGCATTTAAATAAGTAACTGAGTAAAGGAGATCATGCTTACTAATGTGGCCAAGCTTTATCCAGTTCCTTGGGCACCCAAATGCATAAAAAGATGAGAAAACAGCAAATTTACTTTCTTTTATTCTGGAGCTGTACCATCATCTCCTGCCTTCAGATATAGCTCTAGGTTCTTGGGTCTTTAGAATTGGGATTTTATACCAGCAGTCCTTCCAATTCTCAGATCTTTTGACTCAGATTGAATTACACTACAATGAAAAGAGATGGCATGTTACAAACTTCTCAGCCTCCACACTTGCTTGAATCAACTCCCATAATACATCTTCTCAGCTATCTATCTATCTATCTATCATATATATATATATATATATATATATATATATATATATATATATACATGGCTAGTTGTGTTTCTCTGGAGAATACTAAACAACATATAGCCACAGAAATGCGAGAACAAAACTATAGAAATTTTTCCATAGTACTTTGCTACTCAGAGCTTCTAGCCAGCTCTCTGAATACACTGTCTCTGTACTTACTTCCAAGAAATAAATAATCATCAAAGAGATAAAAAAATTTCCTATACATCTCACAATATCTTATTACTTGGTTGAGGTGGTAAATATCACTAAAGGAAGGCTTTATGGGGGACCAGTAGGTCACCCTTTGACTTAAACAATGCAGAATTCTTTGAGGAAATATTGGCAATCTATCCAAGCAGAGTCCAAGAGAAAAGATAACTCATCAAGATGATATGGATATGAAAATGTCATAATGGCCCTATAACAGTAACTAATGTTTAGGAAGGGTTTAAGCCAAAGCCTGTGCTCTGTGTGTAATTTATTTCATCCTCCACTGAAAGATATAGGCATGATTATTGTTTCCATTTTACTGATGAAGGAACTGAGGCTGAAAGATGTTAAGGGTCATGCACAATGTCATCCAGTTAGTAAACTGCAGTCACAACATGAGTTAGTAGCTTATAATGCAGCTGTAAGATCGCTTTGTGCATATTCAGATCTGTGCTTTCTGTATGTCAGGTACATGGCCTTGGGTGTACATAAACCACGTTCTAAGTCTGTAGGAAACAGATACTAATAATTCATGCTTTATTAGACCGTCGTAAAGCAATGCATGGAGTGGATGAGCTACTCACACACATGCTATGTTCAGTTGTGAATGAAGAACAGCAAGGATAACCCACGGTGCAGCTGTGTGCGCCACAGTCCCAAGTCCTACTGCCACTACATGTTCGTGTAGCTCCTGCTTCCTCTTGCTCTTCTTGTGATTACAAATCCCTCTTCTCATAATGTAGCTTCTTTACTAACCGGAAAAGATCACTGCTGAGAATTTTGTTTGCGCAATTGCCTGACAGCTTACCTACTTAAAAGTTATATTAACAAGTTAGTTATTCTAGTTTAATAACTAGCTGTTATTTGTTAGCTCTCATTTTCATCACTGAATTATTACACTGTCTTGGTTCACTTTCCAAGCCTAAAAATGCAAAGGTCAGACAGTAGCAGAAGGTTAATTCACCAAAGGAAATCTGCTTTGGGAGCTACAGTCAGGATGAGACCCAGGGATTCTTCTGAGAGGTACCCTCTCCCTTTCACAGGGCCCCTTCAGATATCCACAGCAGGCTATTACAGTATTACAGGTAGACAAAACACCTATATTGAAACTACCACAGAAGTCCTGGAAACTGAGTCCTAAGTTACAAAACAAGTTTCCCTCCGAACAGCAGTATCCAGATGAGCCCCTTGGGAGTCCCTTTGGAAGTTCAGACCTAATGCTAAATTCCATATCCTTTTTCCTCATCATTCAGCCCATTTGGTAAAGAGGTTGGACAGTCCGGGGTTGGGAAAATGGAGACTTCAAGTCCCTGGTTTAATATCATATACAGCCATATTCCTTTTTTAAAATTCCCTTTGTGCTGCTACTCTTCTCTTCCTTATCTCTTACTTATTCAGTTTTTATGTAATTTCTGTAATTCTATAGTGCTATAAAAGAGTTCTTCACCCTGCACAGTAAAGAAATCTGAATTTTCTTACTGATGCATGTAAAATCTTGGACGTCTGGATTCCATGCCACGCTGTGCTCTGTGGGGATCAGGAAACAAAGGGGTGAAGGACAGTGGCTGCCTGGCGTCTTAATAAGATGCAGATCAGCTGAAGAGCATCAGACCATCAAATCCAGGGTTTGCTGCAACTGCACACCTTTCGTCAGGCTTGGAAGGGGCTGAGATGGATTCGGGGCTTTATTGAAAGATCATACAGGATGACTGCAAAATCCCATTACTTGTTGATTAAGTATTGATTGCCTCAGTATTAACAAGCCAGCTAATATGAAGTGACCTCTGAGGCCAGTGGTTTGGGGGGAGGGGGAAGACAATTTACTAAACAGGCAGGCAGATGAATAAGAGGGCTAGATTTGCTCTTGGCTTTTAGCTTCGGTTAAAATGTCACACTCGATAGTGCAGATCAATGCCCACTTTATTTCCTCGCAGCCGTCTTATTGCCATCATGAGGCTGCCTCCTTTGATGCTGTCTAATGACCCTCTGAACCGCCTGCTCAGCTCACCCTCTGCTTTCAACTAAAAGGAAAGCCCTTCCTGCCCCCTTGCTGCTGATGGAGAGGCCATGGGTACAGGGCTGGGCCAGGAGGACCAGTCAAGCATTGTCCAGGGTCAGCCATGCTACACTCATTGTGCTTTTCCCCTTGTCCTTTGGTTTCCTTTGAGTGTCTTCCACATGAAAGCTTAGCCCCTCTTTCCACAATTTCAAATGATGTTAAGGCAGTAAAGCAAAAGCCTCTGCTCAAAACTTGCTCCCAAGGTCATCCCGAGGACCAAGTTTTGTATGACTCCATTCCCTAGGAAGGGCACTCTTGTCTACTATTTAAAAATTTCCCCTCCCATCCAGAAATCGATGTCTTTGATAGTGGCAAAAATGAGTAACTAAAGGAATAACTCAACCAACAAAATGTTCCCTGTTTTCAATCAAGCAAATTGATTTAAGAAGTCTCATGGCCATGGACCAGTCAAAGAAACATCAAGCCATCTTCTACTATGGATGTGAAGGTTTATTCTTCCATCTATAAAGAGGAGCTTTTGTGAAAATGTTATACTCTTTTAGAAAGGTGCTTTGTTTCTGAGGTGCAAATACTCTGCTGACTCCTTAGTATATCTTTCTCTAAGCATAAATATTTTATGTGCTGGGAACTGTTTGGACTCATCAGTGCCCTCCTATTGGCCAGAGGTCTGACTCTGACTTTCTGCACCAGGAAGAAAAAGAAGTAAGCCTAATAAAAAGTTTCTCCCCAGAAAACATACTCAATTGGTGTTTGAAATGAAAAAAGTTTCCAACACTGGATGGCTAGAGGGAGAAATAAGAGAACAGAGAGGAAACTTCACACTCTCTAAGGCTGGCATTCAAAGCCAGTGTCGACCTGAAAATGAAAATCATAATTTCTCTAGGGCTTTAAAAAACTGCCTTAGTGAGTGTCTTCAACATTAAACTGCAACATACATAATTTAAAGATTCTCCCCACTTATTGCAAATAAATTATGTGAATAAAGATCATCTCTCCCTTTACTACTCATAAGATATTTTTTTTCTAAAGATCTTATCAGGGACCCATATAATGCCCCGTAATGTAGACCCACTCACAGTGTATCCCAATGTATTTCTTTTGTTCTTTTTCCTTTTCTTGTATCTATTTCTTATAGGAACATCTACTAAAAGTCTCCAGAGAGTCTATTTCTCTAGTGTTCAATTCAGTACAATAAAATCATTAAATTTTTATTGAATGCAAAGGGTATATATATATATTGCATAGCATTAAATTACTATTCAAAGATTTGCTAAATTAATAAATTCATTACTTTGAATTTTTACTGAATTCATGAAATTTCTGCTTGAACTTGTAAGATACAGAGACTGCTTTCCTTTTCAGAAATCATAATAGCAAGTGCGTTCTTGTGCTTTTCTCATTCTCATGACCCCCTATGAATTTGCTTGAAAACCATCTGTAATAATGAGCTCAAGAAAGAGAACCTTTTGGAAGCAAACATAAAAATTCCAGAAAAGAACATTCTACACTTTTTATTCCTGGGAAGTCCCACATGGAATGATATTCTATTTAATCTTTCTGCATAACTAGTCTTGCCTCAGAGAATTCTTTACCTTATAGAAGATGTTAACTTGAGGTAGAGTGAAGGGAGAAACAGTAAGTGGTCTCACAAAAAGTTCACATAAAGTTATGAAACATAGATTACATGGCAGGATGTGAAGGGCAGTGAGGCTTCAATAGAAAACATTCTTAAGTTTCTGAGTACAGTGCCATATTCTGATTTTGTAGTTAGTCATACCTTCCTATGATCCATGGTACTGGAGACTGAACACTGGACTGGATGGAGTTTACCATGTGACTTGGGATTGTTGTTTTTAAGGCTAGTTATGTCTTAAAAAGATGAGTAGTACACTCCAGAAAGATGCACAAGACTTTTCACAAGATTTTAATTCTATCCTTCTCTGTGGTTTCCTGTTACAAGGATTTCTGTTCTTACAAATTTACCTCTTTGTTAACTCTGGCTATGTGACTTTTTCAGCCACTCTCTGCTATGTTGATGTATTTGCAGGTTTCTAAAATTCTGAGGGCAAGTGACATGTAAAATTCCAGTGGAGAGAGCATTTCAGTGGCAAGGTAACACCATCATTAATAAGTAATGGTATAAAACATAGGTAAGGAACTTGGGATTACTGTACAAGACATGCAATCAAATTGGATTTCATTTCACAGCCAACATGAGTGAAATGGTGATGGCTTCCTCGGTCATGATGCTAAAATAATTCAGAGAAAGAATTGGGGCACAGAGCAAAAAATTAAGAAATTTGTGGTTTTGCTAACTGTGTATCACAGCATAGCAAGTTACTTAAAAATTTAATAGATTAAAGCAACAAACACTTATTATATTCAGTTTTTGAAGATTAAGATTTTGGAAGCAGTTCATATGAATGGTTCCCATTTAGAAAATTACAAGGGGTCATGTGTCATAGTCCTGAAAAGTCTGTAATTATTTGGAGGCTTGACTAGAGATGGGAGATTCACCTGCCCAGTAGATTACTCAAGAGGGACACTGCCAGTTAGTTCCTCACTAGCTCCTGGCCAACAGCCTCCATGCCTCATCAAGGAAGGCTTTACTCATAACATGCAGTGTATTTTCCTGGTCCTTGTGAACAAAGATACAGATAGAGATTTAGAAACCAAAAGATTGGAGTCATAGGGATAAAACAATGCAAAATATCTACAGTGAAACATATTTAAAACTTTTGAAGTAAATGATTTCATTCTGAATGACTACCAAGATTTAACTAATGGCCTGATCTCTGGATTCTTATTTTATTTTGAAGAGAATAAAACAAAATGAGACAAAACAAAATGGGGTGAGTCAAAACAAAAGGATGGACATAGTACATGACTTAAAACCAAAATACAAGGTGATCAACAATGGTTACCATAATAACAAGATAACCTCTTGTTATCTTCAAGAGAATTGCCCATATCATCAGGCATAATAAAATTGAACAAAACAGTACAGACCACAATCAATAAAAACAAAACGTTGGAGACATTACAGGACTTCAAAAGAAGGTGACAGTCAAACCAGAATGGGTATTACAGTGAATCTTATTATCTTCAAAGTAGTTTCCTGTACCCTCAGACTTGATACTATCAAACAAAACAGATTCAAATAAAATCAGTCAAAACAAAACAGTGATCAGACAAAACAGATTCAAATAAAATCAGTCACAACAAGACAGTGAAAGCAACACAGGGCTTCAAATTAAGTTAATAAGAAATCAAAAATGGTTACCATAGCATATCCTGCTATCTTTGGAATAGCTGTCCATGCCATCAAATCTAGTACAAGTAGACAAACTGGAACAGAATATAACCAAACTAAACAGAGCTATGAAAACAATATGGGTTTCAAATCATGATACAAGATTAACAATGGCCACTGCCTTCCCTTTTTAGACAATTCCTCCCCTTTCACTTTCACAAGGGGCATTGTACATTTTATATCCCACTAACTCCTTTAGTTTTTAGATTAAGGAGGCAACCTGCTATTCACCTATGTGACTCTGAACCTTTTTACCCCTGAACATGATCTCAAGTTGTTTCCATTTATCTACAAGAGTCTCAAGGTTTTCCTTCTTTATAGCTGAGTAGTTCTCCTTTGTATAAAAGTGTCATGTCTTTCCAACCAATCTGCAGCTGATGGGCAAGCTATCTCCACTCTTTCTGATTTCCTGTCACATACAGCATTGTTTTCTCATCTTTGAATTTTACTATATAAACCCTCTTTCAAGTTAATTATATTTCTTATATAGAGCATCTCAATGGACCCTATCTCTTGATCCACTCTGTCTGTTTCTTTTTATTAGTGTATCGAGGCCATCTATATTAGTGATTATGGACAACCTTTTCTGCCTCATCTCTGCCGTGCTATTTTTCTGCTGTTGGTCGTCTATTATTCCCCTTCATTCCACTGTCTGCCCCACTCAGTGAGCCCCCTCTGCCACTGTTCCTGAAACCACAGTCTTTTTTCTCTCTCTATAGAAAGTTCTTTAGTATTTTTCGTAGGGTTGGTTTGGTGGTCGTGAACTCCCCCAGTTCCTCTTTATTATGGAAGCATCTTGTTTCTCAATTAATTTTTAGAGATAGTATTGCAGGGTACATGGAGGTTATTTTATTTCAGGACTTGGAATACTTAAAGCTCTTCTTGATTGGATGGTTTATGTTGAGAAGTCTGTCATGATTCTGATGGGTTTTCCTTTTATATGATCTGTTTCTTTTTCCTGACAGCTTTTAATATTCTGTTCTTGTGTTGAATTTCTGGGATCTTGATTATTATATGTCTGAGTGTAGATCTATTTTGGTTATAACTGGATGGAATTCTGTATGCCTCATTTATCTGAATATCATTCCTTTTCCTATGCTTGGGAAGTTTTCTTTAATTTCTGTTAATAGCCTTTGTATTTCATTTGTGTTTATCCCTGATTCTTCACTCACATTTTTTTTCTTAAGTTATAGATCCTCTTGTCATCTTCTAGCCTTTGTATTGTTTTTTCCTGGTTCCTTGTTATTTTTAAGAGATCTTTCCTTTTGTGATAGCAAGCCACAAACCTGTCTTCAAGGTTTGATAGTCTATCTTTAGTTTCTTTCAGGCAGTTTTCCCAGACTTCAGTGGAGTTTTTAATTTCCTGGTAATCTCTTTGAATCTGTTTCATGTATTCTAGATTTTTTTATATTCTTAATTGAAGTTTTCCCTCCTTTTTCTGTGCTTTTCTATTCTTCCATCTGTGCCCTCTTTAGAGGTGCTTAGCATTTCTTTTATTGTTTTTCTTATATCTTCCTTTACTTATAACAATATTTCTGTTTTGAGTTCTTTTATATTTTCCCAACTTGTTTCTTTATGTTAGTTGCTGTTACTTCAGAAACTGCAGGTGTGGGACTCCCAATCTCTTCTGTGTTTACCTCTCCTGGACCAGTACTGCTTGGGTTGGAGGCCAGAGATTGCCTTTTGTTTCTTCCTCTTATCATGTGCCTGGTTTATTCCAGACAAGTGGGTAGTGGGATCCCTGGCATTTCCTGTATTGGTTATAATTACTGTGAAGTGTACTGGCTAGGGATTCTTCTTTGCTGCTTTCCCCAATCTGCTGGTGACTACTGGGGTATAAGCAGGGGCAGAGCAGGCTTGGTCCTCCCTTCTGAGCTGATTAACCACAGAGAGTCTTCACCATGTTAGTGTGTGCCACGTGGGTGGGGTTGGTTAGGGATAGCTTTAGGGAAACCCTGGCCTTGGGCATTGGACTGTGCACAGGGGTGGGACTGAGTCCAAGCAATTCTCAACAATCTGCTCTGCACTAGGAGTAGTGGAATGAAGCTGACTGCAGTACTGCTTCTGGGTTTATCCTTCCCAACTCCAAAATGGCACCTGGCCAATTGCCCACTCCCATGGGAGGACTGAGTCCCCCATACTCACCACCAGCCAGTGCAGTTCTCTGGTCCACTGCTCCCCTCCACCACCAAATCTCCCCACTGAGGCCTTTGGGCTTGTCAGCTGCCTGCTTCACTGTGACTGTGCATCTCAGGATTCCAGGGGTGCTTCTCGCATAGTGGGAACAATTCTGATGAAGGCGCCTCTGGCTACTACCTTCTGTTTAAGTTTTTTCTTTTCTTCCTTTCTTTTTTTTTAATTCTCTCTGTGGGCTTCGATTCTCATTTTAGTTTCTTCCTGGGTCAAGGGGACCCATTTCTTTTCTTCTGGTCTTCTCCAGAATGCTATATTCCAGCATCTGGGCTGTTTCTCTCAGAGAAGCTATTTACTCTGCTGCTTATTGTTCCTCCGTCTTCCCAAGATCCTCTTGTTTCTTTACAACTTTGAACTAGATTACTAGATTTACTCTGAAATCAAAAGTAGTATCACAACCTTTTATATTTCTCAATACTAATGGAGTAAAAGCCAAACAAGATTGTTTTATGGATGTCTTAGATGACTTAAGTACTCTAAGAATTCAAAATAACAATAGTACCTGTTCATAAAACTATGCTTATTTTCTGTTGGAAACATTTCAGATTTCAAAGGGTCCAATGACTGGTTAAGGCACCACAACCTACTTATTAAAATATCAAAAATTCAAAACTCTGACAGTACTGGATTCCAGTAGGGATGTGGAAAAAGTAAAAGGGTACATCTACTTGGGAAAACAGTTTGGTGGTTCCCTAAAAACTAAACATAATCTTGCCATATGTTCCAGATATCATACTCTGTGGTATTTAGCTAAAGGAGTTGAATGCTTATGTCCACACAAAAACCTGCACATGGGTGTTTATAGCAACTTTACTCCTAATTGCCAAAGCTTGCAAGCAACCAAATAGATGTCTTAGGAAGTAAATAGACAAATTATGGTATATCCAAGCAATGGGATATTATTGAACACTAAAATTAAACAGCTATTAATGCTTGAAAAAAATGAAGAGTTTTTAAATATTGCTAGATGAAAGAAGACAATCTTAAAAGACTATGTACTATATGCTTGCCACTGAATGACATTTTAGAAATGACAAAGCTGTGGAGACAGTAAATAAATCAATAGTTGCCAGAGTAAATAAATCAATGGTTAGGGCAGAGGGAGGGATGAATATGTAGAGTACAGAATATTTATGTTGGTGGCACTGTTCTGTACACAGCCACAGTGGTACATGTCATTATACACACACAACTGCAGCAGGGAACCCGGATGTAGACTATGGGCTGAGTGATAATGATGTCTCATTGAGGATCCATGAATTGTTAAAAATGTAACACTCTGGTGGGGGATGCTAATAACGGGGAAGTTATATTTGTTGAGGGGCAGAGAAGATGGGAAACTCTCAGTGCTTTGGGATCATTTTTATTAGCTGTCTCACTGATAAACATATTTATTAGCTGTCTCACTGATAAACGCATGCCAACATATGATTGTGAAACTCTAAAATCCTGCATCCTTACCCTGTGTGTCCCGTTTCTTTGTTCCTCTACATATATGTACTGTTTTCACTCTCCAAAGAATATGTTTCCTCTTTTCCTTCCCCTAAATATCTCTTCTATGAATATTCCATGCTTTTACCTGAAAAATTTGTTGTTCACACAAAAAATTATTTTAGATGTAAATATATTTAATATGCATGGAATTTGTAAAACTATATTTAATGTACATTATGTAATATCTGTAAATATATAAATATAAAATGTACATTTAATATTGCCATACATTTGAAAGCTATTTTCTAGGCACAGGGTTATAAAATTGAGTATCAAGTGATCCCAGATCCAAGGATTAACATGGAAAGAAGATATACACCAATGACTAGGATCAAACATGATAATGTGAATATTTAGAACATGTAGAAAGACAAGTGTATGGACACAGGAGGAAGTACTTTTTCCAGTAAAGGTAAGGTAAGGATAAGGATGTTTAAATACAAGATATATTTCACTTGACTAATTTAGGAAGATAGGGGAACTGTTCTTTGGAGCAGAGGGAAAAGCAGGGAAAAGCAAAAAAGGTGTGGAATAGTATTGTGTCCCAGTGGATCAATCTGTACCTGCCTTCATCACCTTCCTTGCATCATGTGTTGAGTCACAGCATGATGTCTCTTCCCACTGGACTGTGAACTCTGAATCAAGTTCTATTCCTTCTTGTCATCTGCACTAAGTTTCCACTCCACATAGTTATCTGAATAAATGATTTGATATAATTTTATACCTTTCATGGACAAAATTTAAAAGGTGAATAAGCACCTGATACATTTTTAAAGTTTTTATTAGCACATGTTTAGAGCGTATAATGATTACATTCACCATAGGAAGTAAAGCAAACAAGCACTTTTATATTTTTGTGTTCTTCAGTGTCAATCAGGTCTGCAACATAAGACAACGTACTGAAAATAAGACCCCACTAGTAAGTCAAATATTTTTCCTTTGACAGGTGCATTGTTATATGCTCATAACTGAAGGAGAGCATACGTGTTGACAGTGATGGTGGTTGTTAGAAGGTGGGCTTTGGGTGATTAGTGGTATGTAAGAATTGGAAATCAGCAATTAGGCTTTTTTACTTAGAAGGGAAACTGTCCCTGGCATCAGTATTCATGGACTTGGTGGAGTAGGTGGGTAGAACAAATGATGCCTCTGGAGAGAATCTGTGGGTTTAATGGAAAAACTAGAGATGGTTACAGTAGGAATGACTTCTATGCAAATAGTCTCATTTGAATGGGTAGTGTTTTACTGCAACAAAATTCTGGGGCTAGTTATTTTAGCAAGTGATGATGGTATGTGTAGAGGAAGAAAGTTGGCGTGGTGTCTGGTTATAAGGTCAAAGAATATCACCCTTTAAAATACAGAGCAGCTATAAAGAATTAAACTAAAAAAAGACAATGTGAGATGAACAAATTTTTGCCTGGCATTCCCAAGAAGAAATAATACACTTGTTATGCATTACAGTCTGTGCTCAAAATGCTATTTCAGCATTCTAGGTATTAAAAAAAGAACCTTATGTGGTCTTGTGGTGAACGACTGCGAAGGATTATTTAAAGTAAACTGTAGGGAAATATAAAACAAACCCAGCTAATTTATCACAACAGTGAAGATGCATAAATAAGATGTTTATGAATAACAAGGACAGCTTACCTATTACTTCAAAAAATTCATTTTTAGTAGAAAATGTGCCACATTTCATTTAAAGGAGAATGACCCCTATTTTTTCCTTACAGTTCAATGGCATCTGGCATGGCCTTACTTATTACTATGAATACAACATAATTCTTATTTTAGAAATATTTTAATTATATGGTTGACTCTCTAAGAATCTTGGCTTGAGGGATAGTTATTTTCAGTATCAAGATTAACACTGCCTAATGCCTTGAGAGCTCAAAGACAGTCAATGTGGTTGCCAATCAAAGAGAAAATGGAGGACAAAAATGAAGATATGCCCAAATACTTTGTGATCTTCTCATTAACAGCATCTAGTATTTTGTGAGGAAAAACTTAATTGTCTTTCTTTATAACCAAGTAGTTCAATGAATAATCATCCTACACAGGCTTTCAGAGAAGGCTGAAATTTTGGACCTGGATTTTTATTTGACTCCTTGAGTTTTGTTTTGTAGTTCAGAAATTGTCATGTCAATTCACGTAGCATTTTTGGTTATCTACCAAATGGCTTTCCTTTTCCTCCTGGTCACACCGTTAGATTGTACTTCTCAGCATCACTTGCACTTAAGTTGTGGTCAGCATCACAGATTGATTTCTGTTTAATGTCTTGGTGCATAAAAACTCCTTAAGTGACTCTTATCCTGGCTCTTTCTTCATCTACTGGTTGAATAGAAAAGTCGTCAAGGAAAGGCTCATGTGGAAGCAACCTAATACCTGATTGAGGTCCAAGGACTTCTTTACACTTTCACATACACAGGAAACTACCTTTGTAGTGTAGCACTGCTCAAATTTAAGCTTGTATGTTTCAGTGGTTAGCCTGTCCCTTGTAATTTTTCCTCATACAAAATCATTCCTGCACCTCATACTACTTTTAAAATTTGTGAACAGAACTTTTAGCTAGGCCATATTCTTCAGTACTTTATAAACAAGAGTAACTAAGCTAAGTAAAAAGGAATGTTTGTATTATCAAGTGTGCGGTAAAGAAAAGATGAATTGCTAACTCACGAACATCTTTCTAAGGACAACATTAGCTATAACCCAGTAATAGATGCCGTCATCATGTTTGAAAGGAAGAAGTTGGAGAAAACATGTAAAAAATCTGCATTGATTAAAATGAGAAACATTCTGATTTGATCAAACATAACCCAAGCATGAAAACCAAACATAATCCAAGCATGAAAATGTGTCATGAGTGACCTATGTCAGTGATCATTGATCTGTTTCTATTTGTACAAGCAAGATAACCAATATTTTTAAAAATATTGTTTTTAATCTGTTCCACAATAGTAAACATATACAATATATATATAGTTTATCTTAATATGAGTTATTAATATTATTCTAAAAATGTAAAACTCCCTGGAAATTCTTTATATTATGTGCATGCTGCTTGAACAATTTCATTCATTCAGCTGCATCCTGAAAATCCCAAGTAGACTTTTTACAAATTTGAGGTGCCAACACAGACCCAGTTTCCTTTAAATTATTCTCACGATGCAAAATAAGTTGTGGCAGTCAAAAAGATGTTAGTTGAATACTTTCATTATTCACCTTTCACTAGAAAGGTCACATAAATGAAAGCCCTATACTGGGTTGCCCAACACATCCATTTAAAAACCCATCAGGTTAGGAGAGGAGCCTTCACCAGCTAAAGAGTCTACGCACAAAAATTCACAGGAAGGACAGATTTCAATGCATTATCTTCAAGAAGTGATAGTCTCAGAGGTTTGCACCACTGCTCTTTTACAAAATCTTTGATTTGCTTTTGATATGCATTTTCACCCTTTCAAATGCGACCAGATCTCAGTACATATCACATTTTTAATGAGAAGAAACAAGCAGGTGTTGATGTGTTATATATAACTTCAACAATTCCAAGTGCATTTGTCTAATGGATATGAATATCACTTTTCAATATTCTAAGGAAAATGAGAAATAGAACAGGACCCTATCCTTGTATTTGGCAACTAGAAAATACATATTTAAGTGATAGTTTTCATTTATTTTGGAAGACTGCTGGAAATTAGCTACATTTAGAGATCATTGAGAGACACGGATGTGAATCAAGCTTACATTATTAGTAATTTGCATATTACTTAATAACCCGTGCTTTTTCCTTGAAAGGGCCTACAAGTGTGAAATATGTACATGGTGTTATATATCACTGATGAGAATTCTATTACTAAAGTCTACACTTGTCCAAATGATGGGTCTTAGCTGAATACGTTGCCATGTGTCTGTAATGTCTGTATTCTGGGTGGGTAAGGCAGAGGTACAACAATTTTGAACCCTGTTTGAGCTGGACTTGGACTGTAACTCAGTGTGAAGGTCCGAGTTTCAATTCCAAATACTGTAGATAAAACAGTGAGCCTTTACTATAGGTACTTCAAAAGTTGTTCTTATAAAAATGACTATAGCTAGGCTATATGTTCTTTCAAACACTGGAAAAGTTCATATAACAATATAGTTGTAGTCTTTAAGATAATGGTAAAACTTATTTATGTTTATACATCTGCAAACTGCATTAGAAGGGTAAGAGGCAGAAATTTATATGATGTATATAGAAGATGTTGAAAAAACAGAATGGAATACATAGTTGCACTGTAAGCATGAAGAAATAAAAGTTGAGAGGCTGGTACTTTGGAGAGATGATTGTCACAGTAAGGTGTACAAGTTATTCAAGCAAGGCAGAGATTGACATTTTGTAAGCAGTGTACCCATACGTGCAAAAGAATATGGAGAATGAAAAATATAGTTGAGGTACCACAGATTAATGTGAGGCTAGCCTAGGATGACAGCAAAGACTGGGATAAGAAAAGTTGTAAAAGATTTAGCCAAAGACCTCTGTGCAGTAGAGTAGTGGAAAGAAAGATATAATTTAAAGATATCCTCAGAATTTGAATTTAGGGCTCAAGGAGACTGAGTGAATGACTGAAAGACGTAAAAAAATAGAAGGGGAGATGGCGTGGGTGAAGGTACAGGGTACAGCTCATGACATGAATGTTAGGGACACTTTACTTGACAGTCTGTGTGGCATGTGGCTGCATATACACCTTTACCTTGAATGTCTCAAAGTATGAATTTCCTTGGTCTTCTGAACTCAAAGAACCAGCACTAATAAAATTCTTTGAAATAATGACAAAAAGAAAACAACGAATGAATTATTCTCTGTTTTATGAAATAAGGAGCCAAACTTGTAATGTCAAAATAGATTATAATGCCAAAACTTGTAATGCCAAAATAGATTGTCCTATAGAAATAATTAAATGTGATTTATTTCTCAGGTCTTATTTAAACCACATTGGAATATACTCAGAGTAACATAAAATTCCTCCTCTTTTTCAAAATCAAGATTCATATTAGTTTAGGTATGGATTAATAATCTGATCATCATGTTGTCCAAATAAACAGAGTGATCATTCTCCAGTTCAATGTTCTTTACTATAGTCTAGTCTCCCCGAAACCTACCTCAATTCTTTATCTTAATTCAGTTAGCTCTAACACAATGCATGACATAGTCTAATTCCTCTAGATTCTCAAAAGGAAGTAAATAAAATAACACTCATGCACATGGTTACCAAAACATACTTAGGCTCTGAAAACCCCAATACGAAGGCTATTTAACCACTTAAATTCACTGGTCCTAAAGTAATCACTACTATACATATGGGGAAATAAGACATATGTTAATGGGCTAGTGTTAGAACATTCTGAATTCACTGGAAGGGAAAGAATTGGGAAAGATATCTTCCTTTGTTTGAAAGTTCATAGTGCTAAGCACAGTTCTGGAAAACATATACTGTACCTTACACCATTCAATCTTCCAGTATTTTTTTAGATTGACAGCATTATATTTAATGATTTCTGTTGAGGTGCCTACTTCATGGGTTATGTTTAATGAATTCTGTTGAGGTACCTACTCCATGGACTATAATAAACTCCTTGTCAGGTGTATAGTTCACTGGTTTTATAAATGCACTTGCCCATGTATCCAACACCATACTCAAAATCCTCATCTCCCAAGCACTTCCCAGGATGAGTGTGGTCCTCTTTAACTTTCCTCAATTTTTGCTTTAAGCAACCACTGATTTGCTTTCTATCAGTATGTTCTCTACCAAATATGCCTGTGCTGACTTTATTTATTTTTATGTTGTTATTTTTTTTGTTTGTTTATTTGGAGGCAAGTTTTCACTGTGTAGTTCAGGCTGGCCTTGAACTCACATTGAAGGCTGGCCTGGAAGTCACAGCCAACCACTGGACTCAGCCTAGAATTACAAGCGCACACCACCACACCCAGCTGGAATTTCTTAAAAATAGAATCATACAGTGCATATGGTGTCAGGCTTTTGTCACTCAGCATAATGTTTTCTGACATTCATTCATGTTTTTTTTTTTCATGGTTCATAGTGCAGTTCATTCTTTATTATTACCAAGTAGTATTCCATTGTGCAGATAAACAACCACATATCACTTATATGGTTTTGGACATTTGGACTGGTTCCAGTTTTTAACTGTGATGAATAAAGCTGCAACGAACATTCATGTACACGTTTTTGTGTGGATACATTTTCTCTTGGATAAACACTTAAGTGTAGAATTGCTGGGTCATATGGTAAATGTATATTTCACTTTCTAAGAAACTGCCAAATTGTTTTCGAAAGTGACGATAAAATTTTACACTCCCATCTGATGTTCAAGAATTCCAGTTGCTCCACATCCTCAATAACATTTGGTCTTGTCAGTTTTTTTAAAAATTTATTTTATTTTTAGCTTTTCAAGTGGACATGTGATATTGTCACATTGTGGGTTTTGCATTTCTGTGATGGTTATGATGTTGAACAACTTTTCATGTACTGTACTTACTGGTCTTTCATGTGCTTCATTCATACGTATCTATTCTAGTCTTTTATAGGTTTTTGATTGTTTTAAAAAATAAATCTAGATTTCACTGCTTTATAAGACTTCCTTAAAAAAGAAGAGTACCTTACACATTGGGAATGTCCTTTGCATATTTATAAGTTATAGAAATTATAAATCTTCTCTCTCACTTTATAGCTTGATGTTTTATTTTCCTAATATCTTAAAGTAGAAATTACTAATTTTTTAAATTTGATAAAGTTTAATATTTTCATGGATGAGTATGCCATGTCTGTGAAGATTTTACTTAAATCAAGATCCTAGAAATTTTCTCCTACGCTTCTTCCTGAAAATTTTATTGTTTTAGCTTTTAAGACAAGAGCTATAATCTACATTGAATTAAATATTGTAAATGATGTAATGCCAAGTAAATGCTTCATTTTTTTTCCTATTTGGATATCCAGCCTGCTCTAGTAACATTTGTTAAATATAATATCCTTTCCCCATTAAATTAGGTTGGCAACTTTGTAAGAAATCAACTGGCCACACATGTGTGGACTTATATATAGACTATTTGGTTCTATTGGTCTATATGTCTATGTTTAAATAAATATCACCCTTCTTTCATTATTATGACATTAGGAAGGCTTAAAGTGTAAAATCAGATACTGTGCTATAAACTGAATTATGTCCTTTCAGAATTCATACATTGAAATCTCAACCCTGTCTATTACTATGACTATATTTGAAATGAGGAAGTAATTAAAGTTTAGTTGCAATATGCACATAATGTGATCTGTTTGGATTTGTGTCCTTACAAGAGGAGGCCAGGATATCTCTCTGTCTCTGTCTCTGCCTCTCACTGCCCCCTTCTCTATGCCTCCCTGTTACTCTCTTTCTCCCTCCCATCCTCATTTCCTCCCTCCTTCTCACTCTAGCTTCCTCTGCCACAAGAGAACACGGTAAGAAAGCTGGGAAGAAATGTCGCATGAGGAAAATTAGCAGTTAGCACCTTGGTTTCTGACTTTTCAGCCTCCATGCCTGTCAGAAATACACTTCTGTTCTTTAAGCTATTTAGTCTGTGGCATTTTGTTATGGTAGACCGACTTAAAATAGTCTTGCAGTATTGTCTTTCTACTTCATATTTGCTTGGATAATTCATTATCCTTTGTATTGCTATGTAAATTTCATACAAAACCTCAATTACTACCATAAGAATGCTGGCGTGATTTTGCCTATGAATATGTTAAATTTACAAACCAGTTTGAAAGTATGTCACATATAAATTCTACTGACCATTCTGATTCATGAAAATTATATATCTATCTAAAGATAATGAATTACCTTTTTACTTATATCTCCAATATTTTATAGCTTTTTATATACAAGTCATTCATGTATTTATCAATGTATCCCTAATTATCTCATGGTTTTGCAGTTGTAAATTATAGTTGTTTGCATCTGAAAATAAAATTGATTTTTGTATGTTGAGTTTTTATGTTCAATCCTTACTAAATATTTCCTAGTATAGGTGGCTTTTTGGTAGATTTTTTTAGGATTTACTAGGTATGCAATGAAGTAGGTGCGAATAAAAATGACTTTCACCTTTGGAGGTACTGGGATTAAAGCAGTCTCCTTCCTTTCAAAATACATTGTCGTTTACGTTTTCAGTGGGGGGGGTCCATGTGGGGATGCTGTGCTTTGTTCTTTTCTTTTCTCTTGCACTGACTAGGACACTGAAAATAGCATTGAATGGAAATACTGAGTGTGGATACCCTTGCTTAGGCTCAGTTTTAGGGAGATAATTTTTTCACTACTACATAAAATGCTCCTGTAGATTTTTGATATGGCTTTTATCTGGTTGAGGAAATTTCTTTCTATTCCTATTTTGTCAACTGCCTGTATGATGAGTAGTGAATTTGGTGATTTTTTTCTGCATCTATTATGATCATCACATATACAAACCCACACAGTTTGTTTCACTTACTCTGGGGTGATTTTGTATTAACTAGTGAATATTCAGTGAACCTTGCATCTAACTTTTGGAGAGAAAGTACACTACTTTGTCATGTTAACATAAATTTTATGTAATGTCTGGACTTTATTCATTACATTTTTTATGAATTTTGGGGTTTTTTGTTTGTTTTTATTAGTTCATGTTTGCAGTATATGATGATTATATTCATTGTAGCAAATTGGCACATGTGCATAACACATCTTGATTATTTTTATTTAGTTTTGAATCTGCGTTCTTGAAGGATACTAAGCTATAGTCTTGTTTGTTTCTACAACATCTTCGTGTTGTTTGATATCATGACCATGATGGAAACAGAATTGCATTGAGAAATATTCCCAGTTTTAATATCTGAGTTTACATAAAATTAATATTGCTTATTTCTTAAATGATTGGTAGAGTTCACCAGTAAAGCTATGTGGGCCTGAAATGTTTATTTGGGGAATGTTTGAAAATTGCTAATTCCATTTATTTAACACATATATTACTATTTGTGTTCTCTGTTTATTCTAATTCCATTTTTAGTTAATTTCTATCCTTAAAATGACTTATCCATTTTAAGTGGTGAATGTTGTTGGTTTAATAATTTTTGTGATATTGTCTTAATCTTTATTTGAAGTCTACAGTTCATTTGATCTCTTTTCTAATGTTGAAATTGTTTTCTTCAATCAGGCTGGTGCAGACCTGCATGTCTCCCAGCCCAGCATATATTCTGAATTGCATACAACTGCATATGACTGAATTGTTCAGTTGAAGTCTTCCAGTGATGTTTCTTTGCTGAGTCTTTATAGCATCCTCCTCTGCAGTATCTAACCAGAGACCCAGCAGGAACTCCAAAAGACCATGAGCTCCTTCTCTGTGTTGCTTCCTCTGCTGTACATGCCTGTATCACAAATTTTAGCAGCCTAGTCCTCCTCTGCTTCATTATCTATCTCCTTCCATCACTGATATAACTGTTTCCACATTCAATGTTTCCAACTTTCCTATGGTTCATTATATGCTTCCATTTAGGAAGCTAAAGTAATTGCAAGTTTTACCTGACTTTTTCATTTTTCTTAGAGATCACAGTTCTTCATTGCCTGTTTTTTAATATCTGAAAGCAGTTATTTCATATAGTTTGTCCCATTTACCAGCTGATTTATATGAGTCTAATCCTAGTTTGCCATGTCCAGAAACACTAGTGTCTTATTACAAACAGGATAAACTGAGCCCCAGAGTTTAACTTTCCAGTGAACATAATTATGAAGTGTCATTCCTAGGTAGACTTTTTCCACTCTGTTATGCTGCTGTCTCTCAGATTCCTTAACAAGTAAACATCGGACACATTGGTAACAGTTTATGAAATTTAAGAGATACGTGTTTTATAAAATATACCCTCAAGATTAATAAGTAATTGCAGTAAAAGTATATTTGATACAAAAAGAGGAATACAGTGAATTATATAATCTGTACTAGCAAAGTTTAACAAAAATGAGATACAACACATTTTCCAAAGTTGCTTTGGTGGAGGAAAATAATTGCATGGAAAATAGGTATAAATTATACAGTAAGAAAATATAAGAACACTACAAAATATGATCAATTCAGTAGTTGACATTCGTGAGAACTTTCTGATTTTAATTTCTGTGAAAATGATAGTATTCTCCTGTCACACAATATCATGTTACTTTTTATTCTCTCTTTGCCCCTTGAAGCTTATTTGAGAATTATTTAATATCTCCATTGGAAGATAGTAATTCTAAAGACTTATTTAGTTGAATTAGACAAAATGCCTTAGTAATGAAAACTGAAAAGATTTTAGCTTCAGTGGGCAATCTGAAATGTTTTAAGACAACATAGTCCATAAAAAGAGTTAAAACATATAAAATTTTTTTGTTTTATAATTTATATTTTAGTACAGGGAATCGAACTCAGGGCTATACACTTGCCAGACAGATGCAAGTGTTACATGTTAACTTTGAAAAATTTTCCATTGTCTCTAGGAGTTAGTAGTCATTTAATCATATTTAAGAAAGAAAGAAAAAAAGTTAGTTTTGTGACCTTTGGGCACATGGTCATACAGGATTATGAATATCTATTAATATTTAAGAAGAATAAAGACAAATTCCTAAGAAGATGCAAGAAAAGGAAACAAAAATGTATAAAAATGATTCCTAAATCAGGTGTGATAAACATGCTTTGTTCCTAAGCATAAATGTTTAAGGATGTATATATCCCTGAATCATAATTTATACATTAAAGATAGAGAAAAATGTTGAAGATCATTTCCACCCTGACCTATGTGATAAGTGTGATGCCTTATAGCTCATAACTGTCACTTTTTTCTGAAAGTGTTAATTAAGCATCTCAATATGTATAGAGAAAAACACTTTCTGTAGTCTTTCTGCTCTGCAGTGGACAGTTTATAGTATGCATAGAAATCACACATGTCTTTCCAAATGTCTCTAACTAGAGTAGAAGGGCAACAGCTTTGTGTATCCTGAGAGGGTACCTCAGTCACACTCAACATAAAGAGCATCTTTTTGCTTAGATAACTGGGAAGCTTTGGAGGCTCAACACACACAGCATTTTGATCCACGAGGACCAGCACCAGTATGATTCTCACGTATCTCTTACTTCTGACTGTCAGTTACTGGGCACTTCAAGAGCCTAAATTAGGATTACTCAAATTTTGCAGTACTAACATTTTGAGCCACACAATTCCTTATTGTGGGAGGTTGTCCAATCCATAGAAGAAGGGGTAAGATCTTCCTGACCTTTGTACTTTAGATACAATTCACCTCTTTGCCAAGTTTTAGTAGCCACAAAATCCAGACACTTCCAAATATTCCCTCAGAGAGAAAGTAGTCCCATGTTTCCTCTAGCCTGGAGGATAATAATACAGACTGAATAAATGTAAATTTTTTTCTCTGATACTTTCCATCTTTGTGACATTGAACAACTTTCCTCACCTCTTTATACCTGAATTTTTCATCTCTGTAGTAGATTATAATGTGCTATAAAGAGAAGGGTATTGTGTGGATTGTTATAAGACAAATGAAACTCCTACTATAGTACTAGTACATAGTTAAAATTCAGTTAATCTCAGCTCTAAATACCAAAGCATTGTTCCCTTCAGATGGCAAAGAAATGGCTTCTGGTAGTACCAGATTAAATAGTGTTTGCTTCATAACTTCTTAGGAATCAAAGTTTTTTTTTTTCCTTTTCTCCTAGTGCATCAACTAGTCCAGTTGACTATATATATCATAAGGCTACATCTTGGATAAAGAACAGTGATCAATAGGAGCTCTCTGAATAACCAATTTAGGTCACATACTAGTCCTATGGCTAAAGACAGGTAAGCAAGTATGGGCAGGCAAACTCAGTAGCCACCGTAGTCCAATGCATGGTGTGAAAATCAAGTCCCTACCATGGCAATGGATTCAGGATCATGGAAATGCATCTTCAACCAAGTGCTGGTAAATCCTCTAGGGTAAAGAATTCAGCAAGTTATCAAACCGGACACTCCAAAGGTGTGCCCAGAAAGCGTCAGGTACAGTTCCACAATCCCAAAACCACAATGCAGTATAAGGAAAGGACTTCCTTACCAATTTTGCAATAAAGAAGACAAACTCAGTGTAGTCAAAATCAGAACTACCATACTACCACTTACTGAGTTCCTCCTAGATTAAAGATGCTTCACATAGGCTATCTCAAATAATACAACATCTCTACATAAGAGTGGAATCATTTACATCTTAAAGTGAGGACAGGGAAGACTTTGTAGAAAGAACACAGTACATAATTTCAGCAAAGACTTGGAGTCAACAAGAGATGAAGTCAGCCTAGAAGCCCAAGCCCATCTGTCCCCGCAGCTTAAACTCTTCGCCCTCACACCAGACTCGGGAGGCCGGCCAAGGTGTATGGAAGGCTAAACTGCCAAAAGCCGTGGGGTACAGTACAGACTTATCGGCATATTAGTTAAATTTGGGAATCATGGCATGGAAGTCCAGGCAAATGTGAATCCACTCTGCAATAGGTTCATGTCTCCTGCCTTCTAGTGGATTATTTCAGTTCTAATCTTGCCATTGATTTAACATTCAGCTTAAGTGCTGCCTCTATTCAGGGCTAGACTGTGACAAATGAATCCAAATCTAGCTACCAAGTTGGTGTTCATTCAAAAAACAAACTTCACATAAGAAAACCTGTACACTTTTTCTGAACTCTTGTAAGATGAATTGAGCATGATATAGCATTTCAGTTATTTCGTAATTTCTTTTCACATTTCATTGACCCCTCCCTTTATTTGGGCATCAATTATACCAATAAAGTCTGGATACAGGTAAATTGTACTGAAATGCTCATCATTCTATTAAAGTTCAGCTTCCAAGGACTACAGTGTCGGAGGGTTGTTACTGGGGCTAAAGAAAACTTGGCTTACAATTCCCACTGTGCAAAAATCCTCTACTAAGGTAGAGCGCTACTTTGCATGGATAGTGATGCTTAGTTTGGCAGTAACTACACTGATTTACAGTATAAAATCATTCAAAGAGTTTCATATGAAAGGGAGTTTCATACAGTGTTCATTGGTGCTGTATTTCTGACTTGTGGCGTCCTGGCAGATTGGTCTGTCTCGTGGCTCTCCTGTCCCAGCCTTCATCTGCTTCTTCCTCCTGGACAAATCCTACCAGTAACTAAAAGCTGCAGTGACCTCTCCCTGCTCTGTTTGTTGTCCACCCACGCAGCTGCCTGACTCTGCCTCTTCTTGCTGTGGGCAGCTGCGAGGCTCTCACATCTTAATGTTTCTCAGTATAATTTGATTGGCAATTGTAGGCCTCTCCTTTTTATTTCTATCCCTCATGGTGCGCAACTAACTGTAAATATTTGTAAGTTTCACTTTTGTCAAGTTTAGAGGACCAGAATTTAAGTTTATGATATTGAGTACTTTGCAATATGCAAGTATATATTTTATAGCACAACTAAAAAGAAACTGAGAATTCCCATTTTGGCTTCAAGCTAAAGTTTATTTTCAAAGTATGAACTGGTAAAATTTTCAGTGGCTCTGTCTTATCTTGTTAGTTTTAAGAGAAATAAAATCCCCCCTGTTTATTAAAATCAGTTTAAACTGACTCAACTGCAGATGTACCGTGGTCATTCTGTCAATTTCTACTTTGTTGCTATGTGTGTGAAGTTGAGTCACTGTTTTATCCTCCTCCCTTTTGGCCAGTTCTCTTTAGCATGCAATGAGAAATCCGTACCGATTCCCTAAGTCTAACCAAAACTAGAGTAGTCATGACCATAATAAATAGGAGCTGATTTCATGTACTTTTACATGTGCTTTATGCAAATAACTGCAATTCTAACATTGGACCCCAGATTGGTTTGTAAACAGGACAGTCATATATTTTTTTATAAGAAATTAAATCACATAAGGGTTGGGAAAATGGACATATACAGAAATGCATCTTGCCCTTGGTGGTCATGGGTGACTGCTGCTAGTGTAAGTTGCAATCTCTCTTGGATTTATCAGAACCTTGTAGCCCTTACTGGCAATTAGACTTTATCATGGATTTGCCATTTCTCCTATTTCACATTGGTTAAAGGCCTATTCCTAGCCTCTGCTAAAGGTTGTCTTCTCTATTTGCACCAGAAATACTACCATAATCCCACTGGAGCTCAATCTTTCTTCTGAATCCCTTCCAAGAAGGATAAAGGAGCTTCTGGGTCTCTTCCATGGCACACAAGATGTAAAAATGCTCCTTGGATTATAAAGTGCCTAATCAGTTAAGGCAACCAAATTTACTTTCATATAGTTGTGTGTAAGGTTTATAAGGTAAAATTAGGATGAAAGGGTACAGATGCACAGGAAAAGTAACCAAAGGTGGCCTATTCTGCAGATAAATTTGTCACCTGGGAGGAGGAAACTTCCTCCTCCTCCTCCTCATCCTCCTCCTCCTTGCCCTCCTCCTCCTCTTCTTTTTCCTCTTTCTGTGTTCTTCTTCTTTCTTCTTCTTCTTCTTCTTCTTCTTCTTCTTCTTCTTCTTCTTCTTCTTCTTCTTCTTCTTCTTCTTCTTCTTCTTTCTTCTTCTTCTTCTTCTTCTTCTTCTTCTTCTTCTTCTTCTTCTTCTTCTTCTTCTTCTTCTTCTTCCTTTTTACAATAATCCCTGTATTTCTCTAAACTGAGGCTCAAGGAGAGGTTATCTTGTTCCAATGCATCCAATAACTTCCCTTTCTACACATCACAATCTTTCTGTTTCCACTGTTGTCCAAGAGTAGAAAAAGTCAGTTCCCTCATCTCAACCCAGCTCTTGTTTGCTTGTATTTTTTTTGCTTAAATTATCACAATTGGCTCCTCTAAATGTGGCTTTCAATCTCATGCCATTCTAAAAAGGACAAAAATTCTCTATTTTCTGCCTTGAGGGCTGTACTACTGGGTACTGTTGGGAGGAAACAAAGCCATGAAGGAAACACATTTTTAAGGGGGGATTAAAATACAGGGAGATATTTTCCCTAGTGCAGACTAATTCCAGATCACTGGGCTAGAGGCATGGGGATGATGGTAGCTTTTATTTTGGTCTGTACTGGCTAAGGAACTGGTGAGAACAAAGCCTGTGGACAGAGCACATCAGCACTCCGCTTCAGCAGCACTGGCAACAGATGGCAAGTAAGCGCTGTGGCCAAAGCACCAGGATTTCCAGACAGTGTAGAAGGAGTGCATGGGAGAGCGTTTTATATAATCACCTCTTTCCACTCTTCTGTAACCCTGTAAAGCAGGTTCAATTATTAATTCAAGTTTTAGAGATAAGGTTGAATAACTTGCCCAGTGTCCAAGGACAGTAAGGCAATCCAGCTTAATTCCAATGCCTAGTCACCTAACTACTGCATTTGACTTTTTCCTAAGACTTTAAGATTTCATAAGGGTTGAGAAAAGATAGAAAACTCACATACTCTAAACATATATTTGCCAAGCTCTGTTTACACAATCATTTAATATTGTTCTCAAAAATCTAAGGAAGTATCTCTTTTATTCACTTGACAGAGGTGGAAAATAATAATGAAATTAAGAAAATTGTTCAAGGCCATAGCTGAATACTGTAGAACTAGTGCTGAGTTTTCTCTGCTTGCAGGATGTCTACACTTTAACTTCAAGATTACCACGTCAGATGAAGGCTAATTCATATGACCCAAGCACAGAATAGAATTCATACTTATCCCATGGCACAACAGTCCATAGCACAGTCATTTCCCCATACCCTCTGGCCACTCTGCCTGCATGCAGATCTTTGATATATGACGGCATAGTGTCTCCAGCTCTATGGCAACTTTTGTTCCATCAAAGAGGTTTTTAATACAGGAATGAAAATAAATTGTGTGAGATCTCTCAACTTGGGAGCTCATACCATTGCTACAATCTTTCTTTTCCTGAAATAGCCAAGAAAACTATACGTAATATGCCTAAATCACACGGTTAGTTCAACAATGTCATTATTTCTGACTGAGTAGGTTAAGAAAAGTGTACTGGCTAGGCCTTTTACATAAAACAATGAGAAGAATAAACAAGTTACCCTTTCTTTAATTTGTTATTCATAATCACCATTCTAAGAGCCTGGGTTAGTCATAGAACTGGAGATACTATGCCATCATATATCAAAGTTCTGCATGCAGGCAGAGTGGGCATAGGATATGGGGAAATGACTGTGCTGTGGATGGTTGTGCTATGGGATAAGTATAAATTGCTGTTATGTTTTTGCTTGTTGGCCTGGCTGTGCAAAAGAGAAATGTCCTGTATTTCTCTGTGGGACGTGTCAACAAGTACCATATGGAAGATAAGGTTGGAATTTGCCCTTTTCCTGTCCTGAGAAAACAACTGAAATTTGTGTTACCTTCTTATATGTAACCCTGGTACCTGGAAACACCAGTTGTTTTGAAGGCTACTCTTCACTTCTCTACAGAAGAAATTGGTGAGCCTCCATAGAGGTGCTCTGATGCTTCTTAGTAAGTGTTAGTGAAGGACTTGCCCTGATGATCACCACCATTTCATTCTGCTCTGGCAGCTGAAGAGATGTGCAATGAAAGAAGAATTGTCCATTTCAGTGAATCTCTGCAGAATCTCAGCCATATGTTATTTATTCCCCCTTTTCCACAAGATCTTCCCAACACATCTCCTTCTTCATCCACTTTATCAGCAAATCACTTCCTCTTTTCTTCTATGCTTTACTTTAGCACCTCATAAACCAGGGAGCAGGAAACATTTTGCTCCTGGCTCATTTTGGAGATCTTTCCCTAGCTCCTAGTAGTGTCTGGAAATGCCCTGTGGTTTTGTTGATTTGGAATTTTTTGCATGTAAGTTTTGAGAAAATCAGACAATTCTTATATATCGATATATACCACTCAGTCACACATATACAAGAAAAGTGAGGAAGAAGCTAAAAAATAGTGGAAATGAGAGGATGTGAAACAGTCAAAACAATAATTTGTTTTGAGAAATATACAAATTACTAAAAACTGAAGGAAAACAAAGTATTCTAATCCATCAAACGATAGACAGAATGTGGGTGTGTGTTGCAGTTTACGAAAACATAAAGAAATTCAGTATAACCCCCAGGAGGTAAGGAGGAAAGAGACAAACAAAATCAAATACTGCAATGTTATTATTTCAAATAATGAGATGAAAAATTAAATAACACAATCAGAGAGAATAGATTTAAGCTTGAAATCCGTGAATCAGTGGATTGGGCCTGTGTTACTGAGACATCATAATAATTTAGGAGAAATGAACCAAGTCTCCTTGGCTATGCAAGTTATGATCACTCCGTGCTTCCTGAATCTGTGACTCAAACTTACTGCTAAGCAATGGTGCCTCGGAGGTCTGACTTTTGGAGCTATCATGCTCATCCTAAATGGGCATGGGCCCATTATGTCCATTCTCAGATTTAAGAGTACATATATCATAAATCCAAATAAAGCATTTAAATTAGTTCATGCCAATCACAAAAATATGTTCCTTATCCTTCCTTATCATTTTTGATAACCTGAAGATTCCAATTCAAAGGTAAAACTTTGGAATTACTTGCTACAATTTAGAGGTACAGAGAAAGCTAGTCTTCAGGCCCCAGATTGTTCTTCATGCAACAACATCCGTACTTCTCACACTAGACTCGTAGGACACCCCTGAACTTACATCCAAACTTCTCCATATCCTTCCCCTACAAACAGCCTTTGCTTGGCGTATTCTGGTCCCCCTAAGACTGATGTGTGCACTTAGCAGCAGTGTAGTCTGCCCTTGGAAAGGTGTGGCAAGGAAGAATACCTGGGTAAGGTACAGGTTGGCCTTCACATCCAGCCTGGGGTCTTCAGAGCACAGTCTAGAAATGAGGTCACCTGTTTGGACCCACGTCTGTAGCCATGAACCTTTCCACACCTTGTGGGGAGGAGTATGGCTGGGGGGCTTAGAAAGCTGCCTTCTAAGGCACATCTGAGGCTGTGTCTCCCCGACTGAAGGGTAGCAGTGCCTCTATGGTTATTAACGTGTGCTGGGCACTACCCTGTGGAAACCACTGGGCCAGCCTAAAAAGTATAAATAGAAATGCTATTGGCCTTAACTATTTAGGTCATAAACGCTAAAGATAGTTATTAGTTTTCTTAAATAATAGAGTAACCTGTTCTTATAACTCACAAATCTCTACATTTCCCAACTTTTTCTAAATAGATGGTAGTACTTCATAAACTTGTGTCCACCAAAACTCTGAAAATCCCATGCAATTTCTTCTGCCTCTTTTATCACCATGTTATTCACTATCCATTGCATCTCCTCAATGCTTTCCCACCCAAATTGGTAAGTGTGACACCACTTATATCATGTAAGAGCCATGTTTTGTGAAGTACTGAGAGTCCAAAGCTTAGAAGAAGACATGTTGGCCTGATGTGGTAGGAGAAGAAAGAGACTCAATCAGAGGTGATAAGTAATGTTACTTATAAAGCTTCTAGACATCTTCCTTTGGAAAGATTGAATTTGGAAACATAATTAGTCTTGGATGAGAGAGGAATGATCAAGCCGTTCTGAACCTGTAGAGTGTTGTACAGAAGCCCATGAGAGAAGAAAAAAAGGGACGAGGCCTCATCTCTAATTTATTTGTTTTGCACCCTATCTTGAGCTAGCTTTCTTTATTTTTTAATTTTATTTAATTTTTAAATCTTTTTATATTTTTATTTTATTTTAAAAATCAAAACAGAAAATAAAGGATAGAAATGAGACAGAATTTCAAAACAGAAAAATAAAAATGGAGAAGTCTGCCGTGATTTTGATGGGTTTTCCTTTATAGGTGATCTGTTTCTTTTCTCTGATGGCTTTTAATATTCTGTTCTTATATTGAATTTCTGGGATTTTGATTATTATGTGTCTGGGTGTAGCTCTGTTTGGGTTGTAGGTGGCTGGAGTTCTGCATATCATTTCTTTTTTCTATGCTTGGGAAATTTTCTTCAATAATTTCTGTTAATAGCCTTTGTAATTCCCCTGGTTTGATTCCTGCTTCTTCATTCACATACTTTATTCTTAAGTTATAGATCCTCTTGTCATCTTCCAGTCTTTGTAACTTTATTGCCTGCTCCCTTGTTATTTTTAAGAGATCTTCCATTTCATGACCCCACATTGCAAGCCTGTGTTCAATTTTTGATAGTCTCTCTTTGGTTTCTTTCAAGCAGTTTTGCCAGCTTTCTATCGAGTCTTTAGTTTCCTGATAATCCCTTTGAATCTGCTTCATAAATTCTAGGTTTTTTCTGAATTCTTCAATAAATTTTTCTCTCCATTTGTGTTCCTCTATTCTTCTGTCTGT